>CAUYRH010075046.1:0-14171 GCA_963574655.1 Perodicticus potto
TTTCATGCAGTTTTTTGATAAAATTCATGTAGCATATAATCATCATAGAAAGTATACGATTCGGCTCGGCACCTGTGGCTCAAGCAGCTAAGGCGCCAGCCACGTACACCTGAGCTGGCGGGTTCGAATCCAGCCTGGGCCAGCCAAACAACAATGATGGCTGCAACCAAAAAACAGCCAGGAGAATTGCCTGAGCCCAGGAGTTTGAGGTTGGTGTGAGCTGTGATGCCACGGCACTCTACCCAGGATGACAGCTTGAGGAGAGCCTCTTTCTCAAGAAAAAAAAAAAAACACCCTGAGATACCGTCTAACCCTAGTGAGAATGGCCCACATCACAAAATCTCAAAACTGTAGATGCTGGTGTGGATATGGAGAGAAAGGGACACTTTTACACTGCTGGTGGCATTGCAAACTAACACAACCTTTTTGGAAAGAAGTATGGAGAACCCTCAAAGCACTCAAGTTAGACCTCCCATTTGATCCTGCAATCCCATTCCTGGGCATCTACCCAGACAGATAAAAATCCTTTTATCTAAGGACACTTGCACTAGACTGTTTATTGCAGCTCGATTTACAATTGCCAAAATGTGGAAACAGCCTAAATGCCCACCAACCCAGGAATGGATTAACAAGCTGTGGTATATGTACACCATGGAATACTATTCAGCCATTAAAAAAAAAATGGAGACTTTACAGCCTTCGAAAGTGAGACTCTATCTCTACCAAAAAAAAAAGGAGTGAATAGGACCTACTTTAGATTTAAAAAGACTAAAGAAGGAAAAAAATATTCACGTTGCTAAAAGGGGAACTTCATTATTAATATAAATACTAATTTGGAGTACATTACTCCTAAAACCTTGAGAAGAGTGCATAACCTTTTCACACCAATAAATGTTGTAAAAAAATTAAATACAAGGCAGAATAAAAAAAAACCCATAAAGTATGTCCTACAGATAGAAGAATTAAAATCTTTAACACAACTAAGGACATAACAATCAAAGCAAACAGACAACATTCAGAATGGGAAAAGATATTTGCATATTACAAATCTGACAAAAGATTGATAGGATCTACAAAGAACTCAAATTAATTGACATGAAAAAAGCCAACAATCCCACGTATCAATGGGCAAGAGACATGAATAGAACTTTCTCTAAAGGAGACAAGACGTGGCTCGGCGCCTGTGCCTCAACGGGCTAAGGCGCCAGCCATGTACACCTGAGCTGGCGGGTTCAAATCCAGCCTAGACCAGCCAAACAACGACGATGGCTGGACCAAAAAAATGGCCGGGCGTTGTGGCGGGCGCCTGTAGTCCCAGCTACTTGGGAGGCAGAGGCAGGAGACTCTCTTGAGCCCAGGAATTGAAGGTTGTGAGCTGTGATGCCACGGCACTCTATCCAGGGTGACAGCTTGAGGCTCTGTCTCAAAAAAAATAAAAAAATAAAGGAGACAGACGAATGGCTAACAAACATAGGAAAAAATGCTCATCATCCCTAATTATTAGAGAAATGCAAATCAAAACCACGCTGAGATACCAACTAATCCCGTGAGACTGGCCCACGTCACAAAGTCTGAAAGCTGCAGATGCTGGTGAAGATGTGGGGAGAAGAGAACACTTTTACAGTGCTGGTGGGAGTGCAAACTAATACAGCCTCTTTGGAAAGAAGCATGGGGAATCCTCAAAGAACTCAAATTAGATCTCCCATTTGACCCCACAATCCCACTTCTACCCAGAAGAAAAAAAATCATTTTATCATAAGGATATACGTACTAGATTGTTTATGCAGCTTAATTTACAGAAGTAACCTAAATCCCCACCAACTCAGGAATGGATTAACAAATTGGAGTATGAACAGACAGTGGAATACTATTCAGCCATAAAAAGATGGTGACTTTACATCTTTTATATTAACCTGGATGAAGCTGAAACACATTCTTCTCAGTAAAGGATCACAAGAATGTAACAGCAAATATCCAATGTGTTCAACACTAATATGAAGCCAGTAGGCACTCTAATTCAGGCCAACACAGGAGAAAAACTCGTTTCAATTCAAGCTGGGGGGAGGGAAAATGGGGGAGAGAAGGGGAGTTTGGGGTGCTCCCGCTGAATGGGCACAATGGAGGGATATATGGCACATCTTCAGGATGCAGGACATAAGTACAAGAAAGACCCTACCTAAAAAATTCCAATATTATGATTCAGTTATTTGTACCCTGACATTAACCCGAAATAAAAAATATAAAAAAAAAAACTAAAAAAAAAAAAAAAGAATTAATATCTTTAGTAACTATGAAAAAAGTTTAACTCATATATAAATGTTCTTTACAGGCAGCTTCCCTGGAGCGATCCAGTAAACGTTCATACACAAAGATGTTTGAACAAGTGTTAGCAAGTATTAACCACGTAGGGTGAGTGGTTTCAGGTGAGTCTTCCAGTCACTGGTTAAACAGGACTTCCCACAATGAGGGACAGCACTGTGGCAGGAAACCAGGTGCCAAAGAATCACAGAGTAATTTCTAATTCTCATTCACTCCTTTTGGTTAGATGAAGGAGAAAGTTTAATGCTTTAAATTCTCACTTACACTGTAACCTCCCTTTTGACTAAAAAAGAAAGCTTCAGATTGCTTTTACATGCCATGGAATCCAGCTATATTTTAACAGCATTATTCTATTTTTAGTGTATTTATTTTTATTTTTATATTCCACTTATGGAAAAGGATATGGGTTTCCCACTTACTATCATGGTAAGAAGTTTCTTTTTAAAATTCATATACTGCCGGGCACATTGGCTCACACCTATAATCCCAACACTCTGGGAAGCTGAGGCGGGTGGAATGCCTCAGCTTAGGAATCAGAGATCAGCCTGAGCTGATTCTATTCTCTACTAGAACAGAAAAACTAGCTGGGCATTGTGACAGGCAGCTATGTTCCCAGCTACTCAGGAGGGTGAGACAACGGGGTTGCTTGAGCCCCAGAGTTTCAGGTTTCTGTGAGCTATGACACCAAGGCACTCTATCCAGGGCAGAGAGTGAAACTCTGTCTCAAAAATAAATAAATAAAATAAAATTAATGTGCAGTTGGAAAAAAGGGACAATGTTAATAGGAAAAGTAGATAATAATCCAGCTGATACACCACTGTGGCTAAAAATTACTAGTTTAAGGGTTAAATGATACAGAAACTAGAGAGTAATTAATGCCTTTCATTGGAGTGTTAGAAAAAGCCTTAAACTGGATCCTCTCAGAACACGCTCTAGAAATGAAATGAAACAAATGAACAACTTCTGTTAAAATTCAGTGATATTCTTAAAAATAGGCAATTTAAATCAAATTTCTCCCAGAGGATAATCCACTAGAAAGAACTGCACTTGGATCATGAATACATTCTAAGATCTAAGTTTATCAGTTTCTTCCCTTTTTTATGCCTTATAAATGGGGCACGTTAAGTTCCATAAATAGTACTGAATCATTAAACTAAAACAACAGATTTCCCTTCCTTATGAAAAATAACCAGTTTTAATGTCAATTCTTTTCTCAGCACCACTAATTCAAGAGCTAAAACAAACTCTTTTGTGAAAAGATACTGAGTCCAGTCCGTATTTTCTAGCTAAGCCTTCAGAAGGTCACTCCTTCTTTTAGCTGATCTCTTTATATTCTCAGTAACATGAGCAAAGCTGTGGTTTCTCAGCACCTGAAGAAACAGAAGCTGCAGTGAGTTCAGGGTGACTACAGGTACAAACTCCTTGCTCTGCCCTCAAGTGATCAGAGCTTTTGTCCTGTCTCCACTGACCTAATTATTCACGATTTATGAATCTTGCATGGGAATTCAGACAGCAACTAACAATCAGAATCTCAAACAAAATTAACCATTGGAAGAGATGAATCCACCTACTTACTGTTACTTGATCTTTGATAAGCCAATTAAAAACATTCAGTGGGGAAAAGATTCCCTATTTAACAAATGGCGCTGGGTGAACTGGCTGGCGACCTGTAGAAGACTGAAACTGAACCCCCACCTTTCACCATTAACTAAGATAGACTGTCACTGGATCAAAGATTTAAACTTAAGACATGAAACTATTAAAATATTCGATGAAAGTGCAGGGAAAACCCTTGAAGGAATTGGCCTGGGTGAATTTTTTATGAGGAGGAAACCCCTGGCAATTGAAGCAGTATCAAAAAATACACTACTGGGACCTGACCAAACTAAAAAGTTTCTGCATTGCTAAGAACACAGTAAGTGTAGCAGGCAGACAGCCCTCAGAAGGGGAGAAAATATTTGCAGGTTATTCCTCTGACAAAGGTTAAATAACCAGAATACACAAAGAACTCAAACGTATTAGCAACAAAAGGACAAGTGACCCCATCTCAGGGTGGGCAAAGGACTTGAAGAGAAACTTCTCTAAAGAAGACAGGCACACGGCCTACAGACACATGAAAAAATGCTCACCATCCTTAATGATCAGAGAAATGCCAATCCAAACTACTTTGAGATATCATCTAACTCCAGTAAGAATAGCCCACATAACAAAATCCCAAAACCAGAGATGCTGGCATGGATGTGGAGAAAAGGCAACACTTCTACATTGCTTGTGGGAATACAAACTAATACATTCCTTTTGGAAGGATGTTTGGAGAATACTTAGAGATCTAAAAATAGATCTGCCATTCGATCCTATAATTCCTTTACTAGGTATATATCCAGAAGACCAAAAATCACATCATAATAAAGATATCTGTACCAGGATGTTTATTGCAGTCCAATTCATAATTGCTGAGTCGTGGAAGAAGCCCAAGTGCCCATCGACCCACGAATGGATTAATAAATTGTGGTACATGTATGGCATGGAATATTATGCAGCCTTAAAGAAAGATGGAGACTTTACCTCTTTCATGTTTACAAGGATGGAGCTGGAACATATTCTTCTTAGCAAAGTATCTCAAGAATGGAAAAAAAAGTATCCAATGTACTCAGCCCTAATATGAAGCTAATTTATAGCTTTCATATGAAGGGTAAAACTCAATTATAGCACAAGAATACGGGGAAAGGGGGAAGGGAGGGGAAGGGAAGGAGGAGGATGGGTGGAGGGAGGACAATTGGTGGGATTACACCTATGGTGCATCTTAGAAGGGTACTGGTGAAACTTACTAAGTGTAGAATATCAAGGTCTTCACACAGTGATTAAGAAAATGCCATGAAGGCTAGGTTTAACAGTTCCATGAAAATATTTCAGATTATATATGAAGTGCCCCATGATTGCACTAATGTACACATTTATGATGAAATAAAATTATAAAAAAAAAAGAAAGGTTGAGGCAAAGGAATAACAAACAAGAAAATACTTCTTTGTGTAAGATGGACATTCTAAAGCATGATTACACGCCGAAGAGATTGAGTAGAAAAGTAGAAATGAGGAGAAATACCCTGGAGAGTACATGAGTCATTATGAAAGTGTTGAGATATCCAAAAGTCAAGGAACATACAATCTGAGTGGATGGAAAATAATGAAGCGCTCCCAGCAATGCTGATAAAGTGAGCAAGTTCTGATAAAGTGAGCAAGTTGGAACTTCCACCGGTGAATCAGAAAGGATGCTGTCAGCTGTGTTTCTGAGAATGAAATAATGGACCATAAAATGGTCTATCTCAAAACTCTCATAGTGACCCATATACAAAATTGTCCAAATTAATTCATGGAGAAGGTATAAGATGATAACTTTAGAGTGTAAATGGATTGTTAGACATTTGGTGGACAGAGGACACTTTCTCCAGCGTAATAGGAAATAAAAGCAGGAGTTTACAAATGAATCAATTAAATTGGAATAACCAGGAGAGATTTAGATGGTTGTACCTGTCCAGATTCAGGAAGTTGTTCTTCCTTTATAAAACCTGGTTCTTTAACACCTACTTTGATTCTGTGAATTACCTCACAACTGGTAAATTCCCCTATACTGTAGCTAAATAGAATACTTTTCTCTGGCTTAGTATCAAAAACCCTAACTGATAAGATAGGTCAGTAAAATGTGAAGATCAGTCTTTATGGCAGTTTGGGAAATGTTAACTACCCAGAAAGACCATCCTAGAATACCTACCCAGCTGCCTGGTAGAGTAGCCCAAATTCCAATAACAAAGGGTATTCATCATGGTTTTAAAAGTTACATAATTTTTCATATGTTTCCAGAGGGCTCATGATTAATGCACAGTAAAAGATGGTCAACATCAGGCAAAAAGATATGAAGCAATAAACTGGTTATTTCTTCTGTCTCTCTATTTAAATAAGAATTAGTTGTCAGCCTTAACTTAGCCTCTACTAACCAAGATAAATGTTCTTTTTCTTAAAAAAAATATTCTCTGTTGTTACAGTTGATGTTTTAAAGAAGAAAAATGTCAGAGAGGTGGATTTATCTAGGACACTGGTTTTCTGCTACTTTAGCTGTAGGGGTGATTTTATAAATGTTAACATTCAAAAATTAAGTTCTGTAAAATGAAGAACAGTTTGGCTTGAAAAGAGGATGGGTCTCCATAAGACCAACTCTCCTCAGCTTTCTTGTTCAATCTCAGGGAGACTCCCTGTAATCCTTGGACCTTACTAGAGAACATAGTTTGGGGAACTGCTAAAAGTATATATGTATTTATTCATTTCACAGATGTGAACAGGGCAATATATGGCTGAATGTTTTATATGTGTTATACTATAAATTGGTTCCTTGATTAGTCTAATGTAAATCACGATGAAAATGCTCAATGATTGTGCTTTTGATTGTACAACTATTGCTATTATTTGAATGATTTGAATACATGCTTAAACCCTAAATTAAGTTGAACTCATTAATTTTGCTGATCAAAAGGACCATTGCATACTAATCATATTTTTTAATTTTTATTATTTTTATTGTTTTTCTCTTCCTGATAATGTGAAGTAACAGTAGCCAAACAAATGTGAAGGGTGATAATGCTGTGGTATCCCCCAACTCCAAGATGACTAAGTTTGCTTTGAAGTTAAATGAGTTGGCCCTGTCTTCTCCCTGAGTGTTCAGTGCGTGTGAGCTTCAACAGATGTGGTCACTGAGAGAGTTAATTTCCCAGATAGGGAAGGGGATTATTCAATCAAGAATGTGGGTATTACAACATATCAAGTTATTTTTCCAGAAATGTATGGTGAATGTTTTTACATCCTAAAAGAACCCTTTATGTAGACATGAACCTTTATTACATAATTATCTTCAAAAGAGACGATGGAAGTTGGAGCAGTTAAGAACTGCATTCTCAAAAAATAATAATAATAATTAGCTATGGCATTTATTTAAAAAAGAGCTAAATCAACATGCCCACTCTTATCCACAGAACCATTCATCAGAGAACAGATGGTTCCCTAAAAGTGAAACTAAACAGTTCTTGAAACATGACAATCCATTTATCTTACTGTGAACATCCTCTAGCAGACATGGAAAAGGAACTGAGGGGGATTTATGACTTTTGGAGTGTATAATACATGCACTTCATATCCAAGAATGAATGTTTGCATTTAATAATCTGATTCATATTGGTAAATGGCACATGAAAATGTGTAGTAAAACAGTGCTTAAATATTTTGATTATATCCGAAACTACATTAGTAGAAAAGGTAACATTTATCATCAATATTCCTTTCAGCATTCTATTCTATGGTGTGGTAAAATAATCTGAAATTTCCTTCTGAATATTTCTATCTGCTTAGATGCTTGAAATGTGGGTATCTTTTGTTGGGCTTCATACTTTTTCGTTATATTGAATAATAAATGTATATATATTCTGTGTTTTTAATTTATGCATTTATTTTTCATTTATTTTGCAAGAAATTATTGGACAATAGCTTTGAATTGTGCCAAGAAATAGAAATAAAGGGGTAAACTGAGGGATTTCTGCCCTCAAAGATCTCACAGTATAAGAAAAAAGACAGGTATCTAATCACATCCACTCTTTCAGTTAATGATGAGCCACATATACCATGGTGGTCCCATAAAAGTATGAAACTATATTTTTATTATACCTTTTCTATGTTTGGACAAATAAATACCATTGTGTGACATTTACTTATTCGCTGGCATTCTGTACAGGTCTGTAGCCTACAAACAATAGGCTTTAACACACAGCCCAGGCATGCAATAGGCTATAATTTCTAGGTATGTTCAAGTACACCATGATGTTTGTACAATGGCAAAATTGGCTAAGGGCACGTTTGTCAGAATGTATTTCTGTTATTAAGTAACACATGCCTGTAATTATAATAAAACAAGAGTTTAGAAATGTATTTTGGAAATGCTATGTTAGAAGTATTAATTAATTATTTTTCCTCTCTTATCCTCAAAACTCCTTGTTACCTTCTTTAGGCCCATGCTCTTTACTCATTCCCTTATTCTATAAATTGATCTCTTTCTGACTTTTGGGATTTGAAGATATATATTCGGAAGACAAGAGAAAGGACTAAAGGATTTGGCAAAAGACTGGGAGTAAACCCAATAGGACAAAAAAAAAAAAAAGGCATGATCTGGCTGGATGGAATGTTATGTATTAAAGAAAAGAAGAAAGGAGCTGAAGGGGAGATGATGAGATTAGAAGATGGTGGGTCCTCTTGAATGGGTTCCTTCCTAGTTTCTCCAAGGGATGATCTAGTGTAGTAGGACTGAAGTAAAGAGATGCTAGACATGTTCATGAGATTTGAGGGTCTAGGGAAGATGTCTCACTGTATAATCTCATCCAGACAGAACCCTAGGCACCTGTGCCAGCCCCAGTTAAGTCATTATTACCTGTTGTGCTCAGTAGACAGGGTTTTATTCATATGACATTTTCTAGATAGTCATGTGATATTATAGCAATAGACATTAATTAATTCATTCATTCCTTTTGCATTCATTCAATAAATGTTTTAAGAACACTTCTTAGAACTTCTAAGTATTGTAGGGGGCAGAGTATGAAGGTGGCCTTTAATGACCTTATATAATCCCCTCCCCTTTGAGTTCAGGGAAATCCTGTGACTGTTATCATCTCTCTTGACCATATTACTTTATAAGGTAAAGGCAGGTTATATGGGCATGCCTAACCTAATTACATGAGAGCCAAAATAGAGTTTTACCCTACTACGAGCAGTAGCAGAACCCAAAAGGACTCTAAGCATGAGAAGAGTTGGCATACCTTTACTGTTTCAAAGATTGAGTTGGTCACATGACAAAAAATGTGGGCAGTTTTTGGAGGCTGAGAGTGACCTTTGCTGACAGCTCACAAGAAAATGGACCTCGGTTTTATGACCGCAAATAACTGAATTTGCCAACCATCTGAATGCTTTTGGAAGATAATTTTCTCAAAAAACTTCCAGATAAAAGCTTAGCCTGGCTGACATTTTGATTTTGGTTTTGTAAGACACAAGTGATTCCAGTCAAATCAGGTCAAACTTCTGAACTACAAGATTTTACAATTAAGTTTGTGAACTCATCCCATAAAAGGTGTTACATACCTCATTGCTGAATATCACTACTGTAACCTTCAAACTGCTCTCCTTGGGAAGCCATGCACCAATTCCAGTGCTTAGTCCACCCTTCAAAACAATTTTGGAACTTTTTTTCTGGAATGGCCATCAGAGGTGTTGTCATATTACCCTTGATGTCCTGAATGTCATCAAAGTATCTTCCTTTATCTTTGGTAAAGAAAAGAAGTCATTGGGCGCTAGATCAGGTAAGCAGAGAGGCTATTATTTGTTTGCTGGCTAAAATCTCCTTGGCAGACAGTGCCATGTCAGCTAGTCCATTTTTGTGATGCAAGAGCCACACTTTTCCCATGCCAACACATTCCATGAAGATTTTACTGTTTTTCTATTGATGTTTACTTGGTCTGCTATGCTTCTCACAGCTGACGATTTTGATGCACGTTTGATGAATTTTTGTAATGTTTTTGTCAGTTCTGCTCATTACTACTGGCCCTAACTTCTCTTCAGGAGTGACTCTCTCTCCTCAGAAAATCATTTACACCATTTTCACACTACCGTTTTCTTCATGGCCTTATCCACATAAACCTGGACTACCATGTCCCTGATTTCACCTTCACTCTTGCCCCATTTAACAAGAAGTATAATGTTTATTTGTTGATCAAATTCAAGCTTTGATATTCTTACAACAGAACACAAAAACATACGATGACAATAATGAATGTCACCCAGCAAGACACTGCTACATGTTGACATGAACACGGCTCTGAGATTACTGAGATTATGAAACCTTACTTTACCTGTTTGAACAGTGCTGCCAATGTAAGCACATGGAGGCTAGTTCCCAAAAATAATTTTCAAATCTCGTACAGAATTGTGAGATAATCAATGGTGTTGTTTAAGTAACTTACATTGTGGTAATTACGGTAAATTGTTAAAGATCAATAGGAAATAAATGCTTATATGAAAAAAGAGACCAAAAAATCTACCCTATGAAGCTTAAAACATAGTAGGAAGAGATGATAATAAAAAATGGAAGAATTAGAGTAATGTAACATTGAGAAAACAGAATGTAAATTATGGTTAGCGAAATGGGAAGTAGAGAGGATTTTCAGTTGTAGAGAGTGTGACTTAAGGACACCATTTTAACTTTGACTTCAGTTAAAGTTTTCATAAAGTGAGAAAATTGGCCATATAGTTACTTGGGACATGTGAGTTCTAGAAACAGCAAAGATTAAACTCAAAGGCTCAAAAATGAACATTTTTATTTTTTCTTTGATTGAAGCCCTGCCGCAAGGCAACCATCACAAGGGTGAGTGAGGGGTGTCCACTACATCAAGAAGACCACTGACCCCAACCATGCCAGAAGGCAGATGTGGGGGCAGCGAGGGCAGGCTGAGCCGGCACCCTGCTACCTGCAGCAGGCGGGTTAGAGGAGTGGCCAGGAGCCCGTAAGCAGGAGGATGGAAGCAGTCCTATTCACCAGGAAGGCCCATCCCTTGCCTGGCCTGCTGCTTCAGGCCAGGCCTGGGAGAACATGATGCCATCACATTGCTCTA
Organism: Perodicticus potto; assembly: GCA_963574655.1. Lineage (NCBI taxonomy): Eukaryota > Metazoa > Chordata > Mammalia > Primates > Lorisidae > Perodicticus > Perodicticus potto. The sequence continues at coordinate 11,013 of CAUYRH010075046.1, forward strand.
AAATGAAAATGTTTGAACTATAACAAGGAGGCTAGTGTGGCAGAGCAAAGTGGATGGGAGGAATTAGGAGGTGACACCTGAAAAGTACAAGGTAATTAGATCACACAGTTCACTAGGCACTATCCTCTGAATTCTGGCCTTTTCTCTAAATAAAATGATAATCTAATTAGACTTTTGGCCAGAAGATTGACATAATGTGACTTGTTAATTATAAAGATTATTACGGTAGTCAAGAAAGAAAAAGAATGAGTATGTTAGAAATATTGAAGGAAAAACTGTTAAATCTGATATTGTTATACATAGGAACAAAGTAAAACTCACAAGAAACCAATAAACACTTTCAGATAGGATGACAAAGTTCTCAGAAGTAAAGCCTTTGAGAAGATGTCCACTAAAATGTGAGCTGTACGAAGGCAGTGTTTTGCTTTGTTTTTGTTTTGGGCCTATTAACTGGGGTATTTCAGGGCCTGGAATGGAATTCTACTATGTGATTAATTGTTGATATAATTATATAATATATGAGGGAATGAAGTAATATATGAATGAATCAGAGACCACTGAAAACCACTCATTTACTACTTTGTCTTCTTAATTGGGAGAAGTTGGGGACATATGTTAATTGATTGAATACATATTTCTGCTACATTGACATATTTATTTTGATTTTTTATTTTTAAAGATATCTTTCCTCCAGTATTGTTGGAACCAATATTGAAGTCTCATAAGGGCTGGAACAATATCTTGTTTATAATTATAGCTTCAGAAGCCATCAGACTTCTCAGTACAATCCTTGACACTCAAAAAGTTTCATGGATGCAAGTTTGTATGTGTGTGTATACATTTTATAAAAATACTAATAAAGAATAATTTCTGTGATGCAATTATTTGTTTAATATCTTTTATAAGATTCTTAATTACTCCTGGGGTACACATAGGTTCATTTTGCCCTCAAAATAAAAATTTTAATACTATACTACAATAAAAGTAAGGGATAAAAAAAGTACAGTAGGCTCCTCCTTTTTCTTGGGGCATACATTCCAAGATCTCTATAAATGCCTAACATCTCAGGTAGTGTAGAATCTTATATATACTATAGATTAATAAAATATGTAATAATAAAATAGAACAATGATAACAGTATGCCAACATCACTACTCTTGCATTTTGGGGCCATTATTAAGTAAAACAAGAGTTCCTTGAACATAAGCACTGCCATATTGCACAAACTGATGGCTATTAAGTGACAGCTATCACTCCTAACAGGCTGGGAACCTAGACTGGGTGGAGTGGGATGACATGAGATGTCACCATGCTACTCAAAATGGTGCATCATTTAAAATTTATAAATGGTTTCTTTCTAGAATATTCCTTCAATTTAATATTTTTGGACCTTGGTTGACCACGAGTATCTAAAATCTTGGAAAGACTGTGGATTCAGAGATGAACTGTTGTAAATTCCATAGCAAAGGGATTTTGTCCTTCTTGTTCTTTCATCTATCATCTTAGTGCAAGAAATATTGACTGAAATAAAAGGTATGCTCAAAGAATAGAATGGTTAGATGAATGCCAAGATTAATGACAAAGAAGAAAAACTGAGTTCCAGTGTCAGTTGCCACTTCAGTTCAGTTAAGAAGTTATGTTTGTAGTTAGGCAGCTGGACAGTGCAGTGTTTGCCTGGGTGATTTTCAAGCTTTATTACAAACCTGGGAGAGGAACTAAGTTGTACTGGTTTATTTAAAAAAATGGAGAATTTTCTAATATGTTATAGGCTACTACATTATTTTTTCTGAATTCTTTTTAGCAATACTTGGAGTAAATATACACATTTTTTGATGGGAGGAACATTTAGATTGCTGGATAGAGAAGACAGGCCCAGGAATGAAGAATGCAGGAGAAAAACATCTTTCCTTGAGAAAATCATTAGTTTAAGCAATACATTGATAACAGAAAAGGTGGAAACATTTTGCTAAATTTTGTGTTTACTGAGTTCTTGCAAAAATGTTGTAAAAACTATTTATTTCCATGACCTGATCCCAGCGTATGCCCAGTCTTACGCTTACCCTCATTTACTCTTCACAGGCTACCAGTATTCTTTCTAAAAAACAAATATAATTTTATATCACCATTCTGCTAAAATTTAAAAAAAGAATTTAGTAATTTTTTGATGAAATAACATTAAAAAAATATTTGACAGGGAATTAAAAAAAAAATCACAGTTTAGTCTTCATTTTCAGAGTCGGTGCAATCCTTATTCCCCCATCTTTTTTTTTTTTTTTTCTGGATGATTGTTTTTATTTATTTATTTTTTTTCAATACAGGTATTTTATAATTCTTCATTACATTATTTCCCCCCCCACCCCTCAGTGGTAAGATAGAATTAATTTACAGAAAAGATACAGAAAACACTAAAGCTCCTAGTAGAGGGAGAGAACTCAAGTGGGGAGAGAGAAGCTCTCTCCCTTTTTCTCCTGGTCTTTCCCTGTCTCCTCCTTTAGGCCTTTAGTCTCAGGGTATATATAGGTGTATGGGTTCCTTGGCCAGGAAATGAATGAATACAGTCCCTTCCACCGGGGGCAAGGTGAATGAATGTATCAATGAATGGATACAGTCCATTCATGGAATTGAGGCCTAGGAAATTCACAAGAAGTTGACCTAGGCATAGGAAATGGGGGTTCCACATTTAGTCCTAAGTGTAAAGTGAAGGAAACACCAAGGCACAGGTGTCTCCTTGGCAGTTGTCCAGCCTTTTTGGCTATTGGAGACTCTGGTTGGAGGTCCCCCTCCTTGCCTGTCATCCAGCCCGCTGGCTCTTCAGCTGGCCGCAGCACCAGCACCACCAAGGAGGAAGCGGCAGGTCCGCCAGCTCTGCTGAGCTGGCTAGGGCGCCAGATGTCCTGCATCAATTCTCCCTCTCCGAGTAGAAACCCTAACTGCTGTTAGGGAAAAGGGGCGAAGACTCAATCTAACTGCTTCCTGCTGAATCGGGTGATGATAGAAGGGGGCAGTTAGGGTTTCTCTGGAGGGAGAGTGATACAGGGGTTCATGGACTGGAACCATCTTTATTGCGTGTGGCTTGATGACCTTTCTGGAAAACATAAATCTGATTAGTGTAATCAGTAATAGGCAGAGGTAGAACAGCATCAGGTCAGAAGCACTTAT
>CAUYRH010075047.1:0-10451 GCA_963574655.1 Perodicticus potto
TTTATTTACAGAAAAGAATACAGAAAACACTAAAGCTCCTGGTAGAGAGAGAGAACTCAAGTGGGGAGAGAAAAGCTCTCTCCGTTTCTCTCCCGGTCTTTCCCCGTCTCCCCCTTTAGGCTTTTAGTCTCGGGGTATATACAGGTGTATGAGTTCCTTGGCCAGGAAATGAATGAACACAGTCCCTTCCACCGGGGCAAGGTGAATGAATGTATCAATGAACAACACAGTCCCTTCGGGAGCAAAGTGGATGAATGTATCAATGAATGGACACAGTCCATTCATGGAATTTAGGCCTAGGAAATTCACATGAAATTGACCTAGGCACAGGAAATGGGGGTTCCACATTTAGTCCTGAGTGTAAAGTGCAGGAGACACCAAGGCACAGGTGTCTCCTTGGCAGTTGTCCGGCCTTTTTGGCAATTGGAACCTCCAGTGGGGGTTGGAGGTCCCCCTCCTTGCCTGTCATCCAGCCCGCTGGTTCTTCAGCTGTCTGCCACAGCACAGACACTGCCAAGGAGGAGGGGGCAGGTCCTCCAGCTCTGCTGAGCTGGCTAGGGCACCAAATGTCCTGCATCAGTTCTCCCTCTCCGAGTAGAAACCCCAACTGCTGTTAGGGAAAAGGGGCGAAAACTTGATGTAACTGCTTCCTGCTGAATCGGGCAATGATAGAAGGGGGCAGTTAGGGTTTCTCCGGAGGGAGAGTGATACAGGGGTTCATGGCCTGGAACCATCTTTATTGCGTGGGGCTTGATGAAATTTAAGTGTAGGTGGTTTGTAGTTGGCTGTCTTCATTGTCTGCCTCCATTGAAGATGGAGGGTTCCAGGATTTTACTCGTGAATGATGTATGCAGGAATCGACTCCTATAACTTTAACAGCTGTAGAAGAAGACAAGACAACAGGAAAGGGGACTTCCTTAGAGAAGGTTCTATTCATGTCTCTTGCCCATTGCTATATGGGATTGTTAGCTTTTTTTCATGTGGATTAATTTGAGTTCTCTATAGATCATAGTTATCTAGTTTTTATCTGATTCAAAATATGCAAATATCCTTTCCCATTGTGTAGGTTATCTATTTGCTTTGGTTGTTGTCTTCTTAGCTCTACAGAAACTTTTCAGTTTAATTAAGTCCCATTTGTTTATTTCTGTTGTTGCAATTGCCACAGAAGTGTTCTTCATAAGGTCTTTTCCCAGGTTGATATCTTCCCTGTTTTTCCTATGCTTTCTTTGAGGATTGTTATTGTTTCATGTCTTAGATTTAGATCTTTTATCCATCTTGAATCAATATTTGTGAGTGGAGAAAGGTGCAGGTCCAGTTTCAGTCTTTTACATGTGTATATCCAGTTCTTCCAGCACCATTTATAATAGGGAGTCTTTCCCCCAGTGTATATTCTTGTTTGGTTTATCAAAGATGAGGTGGCTGTAAGATGTTAGTTTTATTTCCTGGTTTTTTATTTGATTCCAAATGTCTGTGTCTCTATTTTTGTGCCAGTACTATGCTGTTTTGACCACTATGGCCTCGTAGTACAACCTAAAGTCTAGTAGGCTGATACCCTTGGCTTTGTTTTTATTACTAAGAATTGCCTTAGCTATACAGGGTTTTTTCTGGTTCCATACAAAATGAAGAATTATTTTTTACAAGTCTTGAAAGTATGATGTTGGTATTTTAATAGGGATTGCATTGAATTGGTAGATTGCTTTGGGAAGTATAGACATTTTAACAATGTTGATTCTTCCCAGCCATGAACATGGTATGTTCTTCCATTTGTTAATATCTTCTGCTGTTTCTTTTCTTAGGGTTTCATAATTTTCTTTATAGAGGCCCTTCACCTCTTTTGTTAGGTATATTCCTAGGTATTTCATTTTCTTTGAAGCTATGGCGAAGGGAGTTGTATCCTTTATTAGCCTCTCATCTTGGCTGTTATTGGTGTATACAAAGGCTATTGATTTGTGGACATTGATTTTATATCCTGTGACATTACCATAATTTTGATGACTTCCAGGAGTCTTGTGGTTGAGTCTTTGGGGTTCTCTAAGTATAAGATCATATCATAAGCAAAGAGGGAGAATTTGACCTCTTTTGCTCCCATTTGGGTGCCCTTTATTGCCTTGTATTGCCTGATTGTATTGGCTAGAACTTCTTCCCCTTCTGGGATACCTATAATTCATATGTTTGGACACTTCATAAAGTCCTATAATTCTGTTAGTGAACGTTCTTCGTTCTCTCTCTTTTTTCTGCCTTTTAAACTATCTGAGTTATCGCAAGAATTTTGTCCTTTACCTCTGAGGTTCTTTCTTTTGCATGGTCTAATCTGTTGTTGATACTTTCTGTTGCATTTTTAAGTCCCTAATTGATAGCTTCAATTCCTTCAGCTCTGCTATAGCCTTTCTATATTCTTTATATTATTCATCTCTTATTTGATTCTGGTTTTGGATTTCCTTTTGGTTATTCTCCACTTTCTTAGAAATTTCCTTCATTGTTTTCATCATCTGTATTTTAAATTCCTCTTTGTCATTTCTAACTTTTCTTTATAGGTGGAATCCTCTGCAGTAGCTACCTCATGGTCCCTTCGAGGGGTTGCTCTGGACTGGTTTTTCACGTTGCCAGGATTTTTCTGCTGCTTCTTCCTCATGAGTGTTTTCTTTTATCTGTATCCTTGCCCTAATTTTCCTTTCACTTCCTCTTGCTCTTTAAGTTACTGTGTCCCTGGCCTAAGGTTTTAGTGAGTCCTTTGGTACAGGACTTCCAAGTGATGGCTTTCTTCCTCCTCCTGTTCCAAAGGTTATGGCTAAATATGCCCAAAGGCACATTCATGGATCATTCATGCTGCCTTCAACCTGAATGTAGTCCATGGCTCTTCTCTGTGGTGTAGTAGCCCAGGGTCCCTGGTGGTGGCAGCTTGTTTGGTGATGATGTTAGTAGTCACTATATTTAATTTTCACTACAACCATCTGACATAGGTATTATAATTTTTTCTATTTTATAGAGATGTAAAAGTAATTTAAATTTTAATTCATTTTTTTTTGTTTTTGGTTGCAGCCGTCATAGTTGTTTGGCAGGCCGGGGCTGGATTCGAACCCGCCAGCTCAGGTGTACGTGGCTGGCGCCTTAGCCTGTTGAGCCACAGGCGCCGAGCCTAATTCATTTTTTTTAAATGAGTGAAGCTACATGGTGCACTATTAAGAAACTAAAATAGGAGTCAGTAAACTTGAGTTGTATTTCCAGCATGGCTATCACTCACATGTTGTGTGCCCTTAATTGTGGTCTTGATTTTAATTGTTTGTTTCATTAACCACTGTCCATTTTAGCTGGAAAAAGTTTGGGGAATAACAACCAGTTCCTGACATATTATTTTCTCATATTTTTTGAGTTGTGCATCTCTTGTGTTTGTCAGTTTGAAGCAACCCCATCCTGGAAGAGATGTTTGATACATACCTCAAAAGAACCAGTGTGAAAGCCAGAATAAGCCTTAGTGCAGCCCCCTCATCTTGCAGATGAAATGGTTACACATTTAATGAGCAGACAACCTAGAAATAAAACATCGCTTTTGATTGTTCCAGCATTTTTTCTGCATGTACCATGTTGCCTAATTCACTAAAAATAAATCATTGGATTCAAAATAATTTCATTTTCATTATTTTGAAAAGCACATTTTGCTGTCTCCTTTGATATATTTTGGCTTAAGCATTCCAGGAAGATGATAATTGTAGTGAGTTAAAGAACAGAGGTAGAGAGCCTAGAAATGCACATGAGGACTTAAATACTCAAAACAATTTGAGAGCCTAGAAATGCACATGAGGACTTAAATACTCAAAACAATTGTTGGTGGATGGGTGGAGGGAGGGCAATTGGTGGGATCACACCTACGGTGCATCTTAGCAGGGTACTGGTGAAACTTATTAATGTAGAATATCAATGTCTTCATATAGTGATTAAGAAAATGCCATGAAGGCTATGTTTAAGAGTACGACCAAAATATTTCTGATTGTATATGAAGTCAGCACATTGTGCCCCATGATTGCACTGATGCATGCAATTACGATTTAATAAAAGTTTTAAAAAACAAACAAACAAAAAAAACAATTGTTGGTGTTTCGTTTATGTGAAGTTTGGTCCCTGAATCTAGTGAAGATACTCTTACCTCTGCTTCTGACTCCAACCTAGTCCCCCACATATATGACCAAAGAAAATCTCCAATTACACATATTAGTGAACATACTCCCCCTCCCCACCAGGACATACTCCAGCTCCCCCCATTTGTACTTTTGCCAGTCCTTCATTTTTGTCTGAGAAGAGGATGGGGAAGTAGAGTAGAGAAGGAGGGAGAAGAGGAGTGGTCATTTCAGAGCATGCTCTGTCTACCAGGTTATGAATCCTTGCCTTCAAACTATCCAGAAACTGCCTTTTACTGTATCACCCTCATGACGTCTCATTAGAGAACTAGAAAGGATATAGAAAAATTCAAACTGATACCAAAATCAAAAACTTAAATCAATGCCTTGAAAGCAATTTCTCTATATACAAAATGATTTTGAGCCTGTAGTTTGGAGAGGAAAGGTCTGGGTCAGCTCCTAGACATAGCTTCAGAGAGAGTGAGTCCATGGCATGTACTCAGCAAATCAAAGCACTCACTTCTTGAAGGAAGTGGGCTTATTTCAGAATCAATGAGCTGGTTTGTTTGCTTCCCAAAATTGAGAGTTCATGCAGTCACCTATTCAGGTCCAGTGCAGTGAACAAACATTTTGGCTCATTCCCAGGATTGAGCTCAAGGAGATGGAGAACAAATCACCTATGGAAACCATTGTGGAAGAAGATGGAGAGAAGAGACAAAGGAAGTTCAAGTTAAAAGACAAGTCCAGCAGAGAAGAAGGCGTCAGAGGTAGGCCAGTGGATTCAGGATGTATCTGTCACTCTTTACTGCTTATGAGCCTGGCCATATTGCTTAGCAACTCACCAATAATCATGAATCCTCTCTAACAAGTATCATCCATTCCGAGAATGCTGTATCCCATCTGAACTACTTTACCCTATGACTTTCAGCCTCTTAAATTATCATCTCTTTGCTGGCTCCCCACTGCTTACAGGTGCCAAAACTCAGATGCCTTCAGGGCCCAGGCAGGTAACATAAATGCAGGAAGTGAGCTGGACATAAGATGATAGGGGAGACATATTAGCCTAAATAACATTTTTAATGAAAAATAAAGAGGGGCAGTAAGGTAGCTACATTCTCACACCTGTCTGCAGTTGTGATAGGTTGTTTCAGCTGAAGCATATGAAGAAAATGCTAGGACTTAGAAGACATTTTGAAAGGGTGCCAGGAATCCTGGGACTTGCCACTCCACAGTTGCTCTTCTAACAGATTATTGCTTAGTGGACGTGTAGCCCAAGTGGCATCAATTCTTCTGATTTTTCAAAAGAAGCGGAGTACCTAATTTTATTTATTTTTATTTTTATTTTTTTTGAGACAGAGTCTCACTTTGTTGCCTTTGGTAGAGAGCCGTGGCATCACAGCTTATAGCAACCTCAAACTCTTCGGCTTAAGTGATTCTCTTGCTTCAGCCTCCTGAGTAGCTGGGACTACAGGCACCCACCACAATGCCTGGCTATTTATTATCATTATTATTTTTAGAAACAGGGTCTCGCTCTTGCTCAGGCTGGTCTTGACCTCGTGGGCTTGGGCAATCCGCCTGCCTCAGGCTCCCAAGTGCTGGGATTACAGGCGTGAGCCACTGTACCCTGCTCAGAGTGCCTGACTTTAAATGTGAAATCTATTGATTGCTAAATGTTGACAACTTTTATTGATATTGTAACAAAACAAAGTATATCAATGGATCAACACTGGCGTATGGGTGTTGGTCTTCTGTGTGTGGCCTAGAGGAGTGCATAATAAACTTTCAGCTTAAGAGTTAGGTGTTTTCATGTCTTTAGCTTTGTTTTCCACTGTGCCTCACACAGACCCCTTCTTGGGGAAAGATTGTCTATCCACGTTCTTCTGATGTGCCTGCCCTTCTCCAGTTTTGTCCCTTTGTTCACCCTTTTCCTTCAGTCCAACATGTCCTTCCTTTTCATTCAGTGTATCTCAGTCCTATTCAGTTTTAGTGTCCTTTTCACATCTCACTTCCTTCCTCCATGAAAGCTTCTCTTATTGCTGAATTCTGAAGTGGCTTCCCTCTTTGCTGAACATGTCAGACCCTTAAAGACTGTATCATATATTCGGGACTTAGACATGTTGCATCATTGTCCTAAGCTGCTGTCTACACTGAAGCACTTAGTTCTGTTGGCAGGTGAGAAGACCTCCACCAGTGGGAGTTCTCATGTTCTTGTTTATATCTTATTTTTGTCTTCAACTGTTGTGTATCTATTGAAAGATCTTTACCTCTTTATATCCTCTAAATGATTAGCACAGCACTTTCTTTGCATATATACAGCAAAAACACTTTTTATGATATAATAGGATAAGGGACAATAATTTAAAGGTAAGAAAGTGTATCTCATATGAAAATTTCCTTTGGTGAAGACAGTCAAAATTTGTCTATGTTAAGTACAAACTATCCAGTTAGTGGTTTGAAAGCTGAAACTTATTTCCATTTGTTCTGTATTCTCCAGAGATTTCATCACCCAAGAGACCTCAAGATAGACTAAGTAACTCCCCAGCCAAAGTGACAGGTGTTGGCAAGTTAGAGCGAAGTGGGAGTGGTGGGAAGATTATGACCCCTGCACGGTAATGTTCTGACATTTTTTCTGTTATACTTGATGTATTTTTGAGTCATTTCTGGGTGCAGGGAATTTCAATAATTGATCATTCATTCATTTATTCAATGTTCTTGAGGACATTCAATGTACTAGGTGATGGGAATAAAAGTGATGACCAAGGTTCATGGTCTAGTGGGAAAGCCAGACATATATCCCACCAAATTACTGGTGAGATGTATGTTATGACAGAGGCAGAAACAAAATAGCACAGAGGTGGGAACACCCAATTTTCCTTGCAGATTTGGGATAATCTACACAACTCTCCTTGTTTTCTGAGTGCTTGAATATTATGATGTGACAGTTTCATATTAACATGAAATTGGAAAGTAGTTTTGCCAGATGTGGCTGCCACTACTAAATTAGTTCTCAATAAACATTCTTTGAATGAATGAATGTAGTATAATTTATCAGGCCAAGTCTTCTGTGAGGTTAAATCAAAAGATTTGTTTTGTTTTTTTTTTTAAAGTTAGGGTCTCACTCTGTCACACAGGCTAGAGTGCATTATCATCATAGCTCACTTCAACCTCTAACTCCTGGGTTCAAGCAATATTCCTGCCTCAGCCTCCCAAGAAGCCATGTGCCGCTGTGCCCAGCTAAAAAAGATTTATATTTTATATTTTTCTCTTTGAGTAGGAGACATTCTAAGACCTCAAATCAGTCAAACGTACTCATGTGCTTATTGAACATCCAACTCTGTACCTTGCCTTGTGCTGTGAGCTTTCAATTTATTAATGTGGCACAATTTATCAGATATCATGTGTAATTTATGTACTTTTCAGAATATTAAAGTTATATTTAAAACCCTAGGTGTGCTTTTTTTTTTTTTAAATGATCTCACTGCTATGAAAGATAATTGAGAATTAGTTTCAAAATTAGGCTTTGGAATTCAGTTCCGTTTAATAAACATTCAGCACCAGTGTGCCAGGCACTGTTCCAACCACTGAAGATATGGAGCTGAAGGCATATAAACCTACTTTCATAAAACTTATAGTCTTTTTAAAAAATTTCAAAATATAAAGGGGTTACGAATGTATCTGTTTCGTGGATAAACTTATGTTTCTGTAGGGAGACTTGACACTAAAGAAATAATTCGTGTTATGAAGACAACAAAAGAAAGTTCAAAAGCTGGCAAGAGGGGGGAAGAACTCAATGTTGGGAGGGAGGTTTAGTGAAGGTTTCTCGTAGAAGTTGACCAAAAAGTGTTTTGCATACTGATAACCAAATAGTGCATGTTTATCACAGAAATTTTGAAAATATAAGAAAAACAATAGTTACAAAAAATCACCATTAACCTCTATATAGGGGAAATTTTCTGTTACCATTATAGTATACATCTTTTATTTCATTACATATATAGTATATAGGTAGTCCCCAGGTTACGAATGAGATAGGTTCTGTAGGTTTGTTCTTTTTTTTTTCTCTATACATATACATGTGTTTATTTGGTTTCCACTTTTTACCTTCACAAAATTAAGAAGGCTTAAAATTTAATAACAATAACAATGTTTAAGATAAAGACTAGAAACAAAAACCTTGTAATGAACGAACGAAGATAAATACATTCAGAAAAGAAATCAGATGATTGCTGAAAAGAAATATTGAGCAATAATAATAATAATAATGCAAAAAAAGTAACATTTACATTGTCAGGTAAGAGCGTGTCTGTCATAGGATGCTCTGATTCTGAGGTTCAGTATGGAGTCATCAGTTAACTTCTTAATTTTTTTCCAAAGTCTCAAAAAATAGACCACTAATATTTATAAATAAAAATAAAAGATAATTTCAAAAAACAGATCATACCAAATCTTATAGACAATAGAAAAAGAAAAAATACTTCAAAATCATTCTACTTCATCTGGATATATCTGATATTAAAATTGGAAAAAATATATTATTATAAAGGGAAATTACAAACATATTTCACTTATAAATGAGGATGCAATATCCTAAACAACATATTAACAAGTTGAATTAAAAATTAATGTTCAGTAATATACTTTGGTCAAAATTTAATCCAATTTATGTGAGAATTAGTCACTATTTTCTTTTTCTTTTTCTTTTTCTTTCCCTCATCCCCTCCCTCCTTCTCTCCTGTCTACTTTCCCCTTCCCCCATGCCCCACTGTGACATTAATTGTCATTGTCATCATATCAAAGTTGAATACATAGGATTCATGCTCCTCCATTCCTGTGATGCTTCATTAAGAATAATGTGTTCCACCTCCATCCAGGTTAATACAACTGCTGCAAAATCTCCATTTTCTTTTTAATGGCTGAATAGTGTTCCATGGTATACATATACCACATATGTATGCTTGCCAATCCATTCCTGGGTTGAATGGCATTTAGGCTGTTTCCACATTTTAGCGATTGTAAATTGAGCTGTGATAAACAGCCTAGTACAAGTGTCTTTATAATAAAAGGTTTTTTTTCCCCCCCTGGATAGATGCCCAGTAATGGAATTGCAGGATAAAACGAGAGGTCTAGGTTGAGTTCTTTAAGGTTCTTTAAGGTTTCTCCTTACTTTCTTCCAAAAAGGTTGTATTATTTTGCAGATCCACCAGCAGTGTAAAAGTGTTCCTTTCTCTCCATACCCAATATCTGCAGTTTTGAGATTTTGTGATATTGGCCATTCTCGCTGGGGTTAGATGATATCTCAGGGTGGTTTTAATTTGCATTTCTCTAATAATTAGGGATGATGAGCATTTTTTCATGTATTTGCTAACCATTCGTCTGTCTTCTTTAGAGAAGGTTCTGTTCATCTCTCTTCCCCATTGATGTATGGGATTGTTGGTTTTTTTCTTGTGGATTAATTTAAGTTCTGTATAGATCCTAGTTATCAAGCTTTTGTTGGATTCAAAATATGCAAATATCCTTTCCCATTGGGTAGGTTGTCTATTTGCTTTGGTTGTTGTCTCCTTGGCTGTACAGAAGCTTTTCAGTTTAATTAAATGCCATTTCTTTATTATTGCTGTTGCTGCTATTGCCATGGCAGTCTCCTTCTTCTTCTTCTTCTTCTTCTTCTTCTTCTTTTTTCCTGAATGATTCCTTTTTTTAAAATTTTTTTTAATTTTTTTATTGTTGGGGATTCATTGAGGGTACAAGAAACCATGTTACACTGGTTGCATTTGTTGGGTAAAGTCCCTCTTACAATCGTGTTTTGCCCCCAAAAGGTGTGGCACACACCAAGGCCCCAAGACCCAACCCCCCTCGCTCCTTCCCTCTCTCTGCTCTTCCTTTCCACACCCCTCCCTCATTCTTTCTCTCTCTGCTCTCCCCTTCCCTCACCCCCACCGTGTCAATAATTGTCATTAATTGTCCTCATATCAAACTTGAGTACATGGGATTCATGCTTCTCCATTCTTGAGATGCTTTACTAAGAATGATGTGTTCCACTTCCATCCAGGTTAATACAAAGGATGTAAAGTCTCCCTTTTTTTTAATAGCCGAATAGTATTCCATAGTGTACATATACCATAGCTTGTTAATCCATTCCTGGATTGGTGGGAATTTAGGCTGTTTCCACATTTTGGCGATTGTAAATTGAGCTGTGATAAACAGTCTAGTGCAAGTGTCCTTATGATAAAAGGATTTTTCTCCTTCTGGGTAGATGCCCAGTAATGGGATTGCAGGATCAAATGGCAGGTCTAGCTTGAGTTCTTTGAGGGTTCTCCATACTTCCTTCCAAAAAGGTTGTAT
>CAUYRH010075049.1:0-48519 GCA_963574655.1 Perodicticus potto
CTCTGCACCCTCTCGGTCTCCGCTCCCGCTCCGCCGCCGCCGCCACCTCGTCCGCCCGCGTCTCCTGCTCCTCAGCCCAGCGGCGGCGGCTGCGGCGGCTGCTGCCCTGGTGGCGCTCTCGGCTCCGGTCTCCGCTTCGGCGGCGGCAGCGGTGGCGGCGGCGGCAGGCACGTGACACAGCCGAGCGCGCCCATTGGCCGGGCCGGGGGGCGGGCCCCGCAGCTGCCGGGGAACGTAAAGCCCGCCCCTTTGCTCGCCGCGCGCCCCCTCCACGCGCGCTCTGCCGCACCTGAGAGCGCCGGCCAGCGACTGACGCTGCCGAGCAGCGCGACAGCCTGCGCCAACTGCGCACCTGGGAGCGCTCAGGGAGCGGTCACTGGCGGCGGTCGCATGCACCTGCGAGCCTAGCTTACGTAAACTCCGTCCCCGCCCTCCTCCCCGCTCCAGGCCCCCGCCCGCTGCCGCACCTGAGCCCCGCTGCGCTAGCGGCGTAACTGCCGGGGAGCAGAAACGAGCTTCACTGGGAGGCTAGAGAAAGTCAGGGAAACTTCGTAACTTCGAACCTGGGAGTGGCGCGGGACTACTGTCAATAGCCTGGGTCTCCGGGTCCCGCGCCCCAGCTTGGGTTGACCCCAACCCCATTGGCTACGCAAACGGAGTAAGCGCCGCAATGGCTCCCCGTGTGGAGGAGGGGCAGGCCAGTAGCCTTTGACTTGTTAAAAGGTTCAGATCCTCAACCTCCGCCCGGACCTGGTTTGTCAGCTGTGTGACCTTGACCATATTACAGAAACACTATGAGCCTCAGTTTCCTAATCGAGAAAACCAGAACAAAATTTCGACTTAGGAACTGTTGCGGGAGATGGCATAAAACAGTAAGTGTGAATTCTAGTACATAGGAAGCCCTAAACAGAAGTCTTCGCAGTCACCTCTTCTTCACCTACACATAGTGAACCTACCTGGAAGTGAGTTTGGGTCTAAGATCTCTCTGATCTCCTTATGGTTAGGTCAGACTTAGACTGAACACCTACCTGCATTATGCCAGGGACAGCGCTGGAGAATAACGCTTTTTACTTTACAGTTACTGGTTGGCATGTTCTTGGTGCCCAGCATTCTGTCAGCCACTTTAGCCCCTCCGGAATACCTGTTGTATGCAAATGAGGCAAGGTCCTGCCTTAAGGGTATTTCTAGTCTGGTAAAGCCAGTGAGTGCCAGGGAAAGGGGCTTGGAGAGCCAGAAGTTGGAGCAGGGACCTCTCACAACAGCCTCCCCAGGGCCCCTTCTCATCTTTGTAACATACTAGGATCAAATATTTAAACAGCTCTGCTTCGTTCACATAATAAAGTGTAAACACTCAATTGCAGCTGTAAAAAGCCTAAGTGATCTGGCCTTAAGCTTCAAGCTACACACTGACTTTGTCCCTCCTTCTGGCCAACTTGACTCTCCAGCCACTGAACTACAGAAATGTAGTTGACAGAGTATGCTCAAGTATGCTCTTGAGTCTCTTGAGACAGGAGCTGGACCTAGTAGCTCCATTTCTACACCCCCTCCTCACCTCTGAACACTCATGCTTCTTGGAAAACCCATATGTGAACCAATCGATAGATCAGC
This sequence comes from Perodicticus potto, assembly GCA_963574655.1. NCBI lineage: Eukaryota > Metazoa > Chordata > Mammalia > Primates > Lorisidae > Perodicticus > Perodicticus potto. The sequence continues at coordinate 1,609 of CAUYRH010075049.1, forward strand.
TCAAAATATATTCTCTCTTGAAATCCTTGGCTTCCTCCTCAGATACACGATCTAAACTCCCTCTGTTTGCACAGCCCTTTTTTTTTTGTGGAGACAGAGTCTCACTTTATCGCCCTCCATAGAGTGCCGTAACATCACACAGCTCACAGCAACCTCCAACTCCTGGGCTTAGGCGATTATCCTGCCTCAGCCTCCGGAGTAGCTGGGACTACAGGAGCCTGCCACAACGCCTGGCTATTTTTCTGTTTTGCAGTTCGGCCGAGGCTGGGTTTGAACCCCCTACCTTCGGTATATAGGGCCTGTGCCCTACTCGCTGAGCCACAGGCGCTGCCTTTTTTTTTTTTTTTTTTTTTTTTAGAGACAGAGTCTCACTTTGTCGCCCTCGGTAGAGTGCGGTGACGTCACAGCTCATAGCAACCTCCAGCTCTTGGGCTTAGGTGATTCTCTTGCCTCAGCCTCCCCAGTGCCCGCCACAACGCCTGGCTATTTTTTGTTGCAGTTTGGCAGGGGCCAGGTTTGAACCCCCTCGGAATATGGGGCCAGCACCCTACTCATTGAGCCACAGGTGCCACTCTGCACAGCCCTCTTAAACCATGTATTCATACAGTACTAGATTGTAGTTGTTTAGCTATCTGTCTCTAAACACCTTGAGGACAGGGTCTTCTCTCTAAGTGGGTTAGGAAAGATTACATATGCACATGAGATGAGACCATTAAAGCTGGGTTTTGCAGGAAGGAACATAAGCCTGTCAGAAAGAGAAGAAATGCTGCAATGTAAAGATTCAGGTTCTCTGCACCAAGCTGTGTGATTTTGAAAAATCAGTCTGGATCTAAGTTTACTCTGTCAAGAGAGACTAACAATACTACATACCTCATAGGGCTATTATAAGAATCCAGTAAGACAATAGTACTACACAGCATGATGTCCAGCATTTGGTAAAATTTTTAATTAAGTAGGAGAATGTGTATATTTAAGGATTCAATAGTATCTTTTATTTCAATATCTTCATTGAGTTTTTAGCCTCACTCCTGACAAAAGCATGCAAATGATAGCAAAAAAAGGAAGTTAAGGGCCGGGTGTGGTGGCTCACGCCTATGATCCTAGCAATCTGGGAGGCAAAGGCAGGCAGATTGCCTGAGCTCACAAATTTGAGACTAGCCTAAGCCAGAGTGAGACCCCCCCACCTCTAAAAATAGCAGGGCATTGTGGCAGGCGCCTGTAGTCCCAGTTACTCAGGAGGCTGAGACAAGAGAATCACTTAAACCTAAGAGATTGAGGTTGCTGTGAGCTAAGATGCCATAGCACTCTACCAAGGGTGACAAAGTTGATAATCTGTCATAAAAGAAAGTAAGAAGGATGGCGGGCGGGTGGGTGGGAAGGAAGGACTGACTTCAAGTTTCCCTCTCCATTCCTACCCTTAACTCTACTCCCTCTACCCTAATCCCACCTCCCAGAGCAGCTACTCTTAAATTTGTCATGCCCCACATTACATATCCAGAGAAAAAAGAAACTTGCAGAAAATTATGTATCTATACTATCTATATATATTGCATTCTGGATAGAAAAAGGTCAGAAAGAATTAAAAGCCAATGACTACTGGTTATACCTGAATAGAATTGAGTATGAGGATAGATCTGTACTTTCTTAACTTTTTAAGGACACATACATAAATTTTTAACAACTTAATTGAGGCATATTTACATACCATAAAATTATGCATTTCAAGTGTACAATTTGATGATTTTTAGTAACTTTACCGAATGATACAGCATCAGCATAAATCAATTTTAGAACATTTAGAATATTTCATGGATCCCCATAGGATTCCTCATGCTCATTTACTATTAATCCCCATCCCCACCCCAGACACAGGCAACCTCTAGTCTACTTAGTATCTGTTTTTGCTTTTTCTGGATTATATTTGATACTTTTCTAATCAAACAAATCTTTTAGAGAAAAGAATAAAAATATCACTGTTAATGTTTGTATGTATTGTTTAACTATGTTCTATGCATATAAATATTTATGTTTTTGTATTTTTTTTTTTTTTTGAGATGAAGTCTCACTTTGTCACCCTTGGTACAATGCAGTGGCTTCATAGCTCATAACAACCTCAAAAACTTAGTTTTAAGTGATCCTCTTGCCTCAGCCTCCGGAGTAGCTGGGTTTGCAGGCACCAGCTACAACTCCCAGCTATTTTTAGAGACCAGGTCTTGCTTTTGCTCAGGCTGGTCTCCAATTCCAGAGCTCAAACAATCCACCTGCCTCAGCCTCCCAGAGTGCTAGGATTACAGGCACAAGCCACCATAATGTTGTATCTTAAGAATTTAAACCAAGCCCCTAGGTTGGGTATTTGAGTCCTTTCTAATATTTCCACTATTAGAAATGGAGAGATAATAGGTGTTGTAAAGCTCTGGAGCTCAGTATGCTTTGAAATCACATTTAAGTTCAAATACCTGAACCTCCTATTTCATCCATTTATTGCACAAATATTTACTGGGTGGTGCCTGTGGCTCAAAGGAGTAGGGTGTCAGCCCCACATGCCAGAGGTGGCGGGTTCAAACCCAGCCCCAGCCAAAAACTGCCAAAAAAAACTTATTACCAGCTAGTCCCTAGGAATACAAAAGCAAGCAAACACATTGCTCCATCTGAAGGTGGACTCTGGGTCTAACTTTTAGTCCATCACTCTTGGTCTCAAACAGACACTACCTTATATAACAAGTACTCATCTACCTTATATAACAAGTACTCATCTTTGAAGAACCAAATGAGAGTCATCTTCATATTGGACAGTATGACATTAATGTGTGGATATAAGATTATATTCTGAATTCTAGAGTTTGCAGATATGCATATAGCTTTTTGGCATTATTATTATTATGTATCGTTAATTTAATCTTTTAAATTACCATGTATTTTACCATTTTGTCTATACTTAGTACCAGATTTGCATTTTTGATTTGATATAACAGAGGCTTTATTTCTGTTAGATTTTGCATTTTTTTCATTACTATTATCTTTAATCTGACAGAATGATCATTATGTTATTGTATTAGTATTGTGAACAATCATGTGAAATGTTTTGAGACAGTGTACTATATTTGTGAAGATAATTTTATGCCTATTTTCACTTAGAGGAACCTTTTCATCAGTATTGCAAACTAAGAAAATTGCTTTCTGCTGTATAATCTGCCATTCATTATAGATTAAAGCTTATTTTTCTGTGAATAAAACTCAATAAAGTACTATTCTTTTTTTTTTTTTGTGAGAAAGAGTCTCAGTATATCACCCTCAGTAGAGTGCTATGGCATCACAGCTCGCAGAAACCTCAAACTCTTGGGCTTTAAGCGATTCTCTTGCCTCAGCCTCTTAAGTAGCTGGGACTGCAAGCGCCTGCCACAGTGCCCAGCTATTTTTTTGTTATTGTTGTTGTTGTTGTTTAGCAGGCACTGGCTGGGTTCAAACCCACCAGGCCGAGAGCATGTGACTGGTGCCCTGACCACGGAGGTACAAGTGTCAAGCCTAAAGTACTATTCTTTAAAACAGTGGTTCTCAACCTTCCTAATGCTGAGACCCTTTAATACAGTTCCTGTGGGTCACGACCCACAGGTTGCAAACTGCTGGTATTAAAGGGTTGCAGCATTAGGAAGGTTGAGAACCACTGCTTTAAAAAGAAAAAAAAGAACCAAATGAGATAGAGGCAGTAAACACCTATAGTTGCTCCATGCATACATCTGACACTTGCCACATGTAGCTATTTATTAATAAATCTAAATTAATCAACAATCAATAAAGTTTAAAATTCAGCCACGAGAGCCACATTTTAAGTGCCCCATAGCCATATGAGGCTAGTATCAACCATTTTCGACAGCACTGATAATATAAAACATTTCCATCATTGAAGGAAGTCCCATTGGCCAGCTCTGACCTAGAGGAACAATAATAATATAGCAGTAGTTGTAAAAGTAATATTCTATTTGCATATTACTTTCCAAAGCACTTGCCCTTGAAGGTTGGTCTGGCCTCCTTCACTCTTCATTTCCCACCCCTCCCCCAAATGTAGACCAGATCTATAGAAAGAAGCCTAAGAGAAAAAAGTGGCTAGTTATGCTAGGGGTAAGTATGAGGGATGTGGCCTTCCTCAACTTGCTTCCGTCATTTCTAAATCTACCTGCATCTCCAGTGATTCCGTCCTCCTTCCCTCCTTTTACAAAAAAAATAGTTCTTCCCAACAAAGGCCACCCTCCTGTTCTGCCCTCTATGGAACTGCATTTCTTAGTTTGTCTCTCCCTGGCACGATCAGCCTTTCCCTCTCTACTGGATTCTTTCCATTATTATCCAAACAGTCTCTTCCATTGTTGAAAGGAAAAAAAAAAAATGAAACAAGATCCCCAGGTGATTCACATGCACCTTACCATTTGAGAAGCACTGACCCAAATTCAATAGCTACAGATGCCAAGCAGAGCCCCAAATGCCACTGCAAGAATTGCTGTTGCTGATATGATGTTCTCAAAGGGTGACTCTTGGTAGAGTCTAAATAAAACAAGGTATAATCTTCATTCACTTTGCATGGTGTTTGCCTCCCTGGAATATTAAAATTGTGCTAGAATATACTTTGTGTTTAATGAAAAAATGGAATTAGTTGTTAGGCAGGTAATTGTACACAAAACTTTCACCTACATAAATGTCCCGTGGGACATTCAAAAGTCATTCAATACTATCTGTGCACTGCAGAACATCTAGCATTCCTAACTTCCCCCCAATAAATGTCGTTATGGTTACTCAACTCTACCACAAATGTCTAAAAGCTCCCACTGAAAACCACGGTTCTAGATTCTCATTCAGTGACCTTTCTATGTGGGCCACACATGCTACTCAACTGCCCATAATTGCCTGGTCTTTCTCCAAAACCCCAAAACCATTCTCCCTGCTGTCCCCCATTTTAGTTGCCTTAATGAGGCTATGGTAGCTACTGATACTCTAGGTTCTATGTGGGCAAAATTTTTTTGATTTGTTCTTTTTGTATCCCTTAGAATGGGGATATAGTAATCACTTAATAAATATTTGTTGAAAGAATAGTCAGCAAATTTTCTCATTCCCTTTCTTGGGTAACAAACACCAAAGTGATTTGGAACGGGAGGATTCTACAGGAAGATAGCAGGGGCTCCTGTTCAGGAAGCCTCTCCTTCTTACAGAATTTCTTCTAATATTCCTGATATTTCTATGAGTATAAGACACAAAACAGCTCAGTGCTCTTGCTGAACTTTCCTATCAAAATACTCTCCCAGCAGAGAGACTCAACCAGGCCACTGGAAGCCTGGGAATGAGGCCCAAATTCATCAGCCTCAAGCGTACAATTTCTTTGAAGTCTCAAAATTTATCTTAAAATCCATGCAAATTTTACCTTCTAGTCTCAGGTTTGTTTTATTTTATTTTTGAGACAGAGCCTCAAGCTGTCACCCTGGATACCTCCACCTCCCAAGTAGCTGGGACTGCAGACGCCCGCCACAACGCCTGGCCATTTTTTTTTTGGTTGCAGCCATCACTGTTGTTTGGCGGGCTGGGCTGGATTCGAACCTGCCAGCTCAAGTGTACGTGGCTGGCGCCTTAGCCTGTTGAGCCACAGGCGCTGAGCCCTCAGGTTTGTTTTAACATGAAAATAGTGTTTTTAATTACTGCCTGTTAGAAGAAAAATTTTAAACATTTTTTTCCCAACTCTTCAAGTAGAAATTTACACTCCAGAGGATACTGCTCATTTTTTCTGTTGCTCTGAGTACTTCCTGGCATACCACTACCTAGACTTGGTGGTAATTATACTAACAGCCAACATTTATTAAGCATTTACTATGTGCCAGACAGTATATTAAGCACTTAACGTGCATTATTTATTTAATCCTTATAACAGTCCTATGAAGTAGGTACAATTTTTAATCTTCCTTTATAGATGAGGAGGCTAAGGCTCTGAAAAAGCAAGTAACTTGCACTACATCACAGAGCTGAGCAGTGGCTGGGTGCTATCAATCACTGTGCTGTCCACTCCTGTTTGAAAATAAGGACCCCCAGGTCGTGGTGGCTTGCACCTATAATCCTAGTACTCTGAGAAGCCAAGATAGGAAGATTGCTTGACAACAGGAGTTAAAGACCAGCCTGAGCAAGAGCAAGGAACAAGATTTTTATCTCTACCAAAACCAGGAAAAAGTTAGCTGGGCATGGTGGCACCTGCCTGTAGTCTCAGCTACTCAGGAGGCTGAGGCAAGAGGAGCACTTGAGCCCAGGAGTTTGAGGTTGCAGTGAGCTATGATGATGCCACAGCACTCTATCTGGAGTAAGGGTGGTAGGATCTATCTCAAAAAGAAGAATGGAAGAAAGGAAGGATGGGCGAGAGGGAGGGATGGAGGAGGGAAGGGAAAAAAAGGGGAGAGAAGGGGGGGAAGGGGAAGAAAAGGAAAAAAAAAACAGAGGTCCTACACTTTTAGAACAAGAAGAGCTTAAGGCAGTAGGAAATCCCTAAGAAATGACCCAGCCCTGTATTTCACAAACCAGGACACAGGGGCCAGGTATCTATAGACCTCTGCGAGGACTATTTTCAGAGGTACACAAGTTCTAAGAGAGATGTCGAAATGTGTGTCTTGGTTTCAGTTATAATCTACAAACGATAATAATATGAGAAGATTCTGGATCATCAGGACCACCACCTTGTAAACAATTCCTGGCACCCAAAATTTAGCTATCATGTTCATACAAGGTGATCTCCTAAAGTGGCAGAATTTAACATTAAATGTAGACATCTAAGACTGAGTGTCAATTTCTCAAGAGTCAGGAAGAAATTATTTCCTAGCAGGGGAAGGGTGTGGTGGCTCATGCCTATAACCCTAGCACTCTGGGAGGCTGAGGCAAGAGGATCCCTTCAGTTCAGGAGACCAACCTGAGCAAGAATTGAGACCCCCATCTCTACTAAAAATGGAAAAGTTAGCTGGGTGCTGTGGCAGGTGCCTGTAATACCAGCTATTCAAGAGGCTGAGGCAGGAAGATCACTTGAACCCAGGAGTTTGAGGTTGGTGTGAGTTAGGCTGATGCCATGGCACCCTAGACTGGGCAACAGAATGAGACTTTGTCTAAAAAAAAAAAAAAATTTCCTTTAAAGGGTGATTCTCAATAAAGTATGATTTTTGCCCTCCTCTCTCCAGGCAACAACCAGACATTTTTTTGTAGTTGTTGCAGTTTTTGGACGAGGCCAGGTTTGAACCTGCCACCTTTGGTATATGGGCTTAGTGCCCTATACATTGAGCCACAGGCACCAGCCAATGACTAGACATTTTTTGTTGAAACAACTGGCATCTAGAATACCTAGGACACTGGGGCCAGAAATGCTGATGAATATCCTACAATATGCAGGACAACCCTCCATAACAAAGAGTCATCTGGCCTGAAATATCAGTAGTGCCAAAATTGAGAAACCAACTTTAAAATGTTTTCTATGAAGAGAAAAAGAATAGAGCAGGGGGGAAAAGGATTGGAAATGAAACTGCTCTGAACAAGACTTGTTAGATAGCTTTGACTTTGAAGTCATGTAAATGATTCATGGAAATATTTAAATCATTAGGTCATAAATTGTTAAATAACCCCTAAAGAGAAAAACAAGCCAAAACACAAACATACCTTTCTCTCAGGTTGATAACATGACCATGCACACAAAAAAAGAATTACTCCAGTTGACTTTAAAAGAAAGTATTTTGGCCATAATCTTCAGTGGGATATGCTATAAAGATAAAGGGGAAAAAACAACAAAGAAATCTTAAGCTTCTTTCCATAGTACTATTGCTAATACTATGGTTTGAATGTGTCCCCCCAAAGTTCATGTATTAGATAGACATTTGGTCCCCAATGTAGCAATATTAAGACATAGGACCGTTGGGCAATAATTAGGTTATGAGAGCAGAGCCCTTGTGAATAGATTAATCCATAGTGGATAAATGGATTAATAGATTAATGAGTTATTGAAGGAGTACATTAGTTATCACAAGAGTGGGTCTATTATATTAATAAAAGCCAGTTTAGCTATCTCTCATGAGTCCCCTCGCCATGTGATGCCCTTTGCCACCTTGGGATTCTGCAGTGAGCCTCCACTAGCAAAAAGGCCCTCATCAGATGCAGCCCCTCAACTTCAGAATTTCTAGCCTCCATAACTACAAGATAAATTTCTTTTCTTTATAAATTACACAGTCTCAGGCATTCAGTTATAGCAACAGAAAACAGACAAATACAGCTAGTAGTGATCTTGCTACTGTTATTTTGAAGTATGTGTATCTGTCATGGGATAAAATTAATTAGTAATTACATTATTGTTTTTAGGATCCAAGATTGTCAGGACAAAAGAGAAACAAATGTAACATCAAAGAGGTTAAGTAAAAAACTTACCATCTGGGCAGCACCTGTGGCTCATCAAATAGGGCGCTGGCCCCATATACCAAAGGTGGCAGGTTCAAACCCGGCCTTGGCCGAACTGCAAAACAGAAAAATAGCCGGGTGTTGTGGCAGGTGCCTGTAGTCCCAGCTACTCGAGAGGCTGAGGCAAGAGAATCACCTAAGCCCAGGAGTTGGAGGTTGCTGTGAGCTGTGTGATGCCATGGCACTCTACCGAGGGCGATAAAGTGAGACTCTGTCTCTACAAAAAAAAAAAAAACCTTACCATCTTAAATCTAAGTTGGAAACATCAGTGTTGCTTCAAGATCTTTTCCCTTATTTAAAAAAATACGTATCTCAGGCCAGGCAAGGTGCCTCACACCTGCCTATAATTCCAGCTCTCTGGGAGGCCAAGGTGGGAGGACCACTTGAGCTCAGGAGTTGCAGACCAGCCTGAGCAAGAGTGAGACCCCATCTCTACTAAAAACAGAAAAATCAGCCAGTACTGTGGCAGGCACCTGTAGTCCCTACCACTGGGGGGATGAGGCTAAAGCAGAAAGATCATTTGACCCCAGGAGTTTGAGGTTGTTGTGAGCTATGATGCCATGGCACTCCACCCCAGGTAACAGAGTAAGACTCAGTCTCAAAAAAAAAAAAAGAGTTAAGGACTTATCGTGGCAAAAAATCCTAATAAGAAGAAGGGACATTTACTCAGTATCTGCAGTTCAGAGAGTATTTTCCTGTATCTTCTCTCATTTAAGATGTACCTAGATGTTCTCTGCATTCAAACACTGTGACCTCTTCAGCCCAACAAGGGCAAGGAGACTTTACTTCCACCTTGAAGTTCACTAAAGGAATGGGGAAAGCAATTATTAATAGTTTTCCTTGGAAAGGAAATTTAATTCTGTCTTGGAAATTTAATAAAAATTAGAGGGTTTTCTAAAACAAATTAAGGATTTATTCTGCCTCCCATTATGAACTATATTTGGGGGTAATATAATTGAAATGTCAACTCAACTACCTACATGTAACCTCAGCAATAGCTGCCAAACTAGTCCAAGGACTAGCCAAGCATCACACCCTATAAGTTCAGTTGGTCAAAGTAGTCACAGGACAGCTCAGATTCCAGGAGGAATAGACTCAGTAGGGGTATTTTATATGTATACAAGAAGGGAAGGAACTGATACTAACTCCATGGGTGGACACAGTAACAATGCCTTTTTCCCTTTGTTCATTGCACCCTTTTTTTTTTTAAAGACAGAGTCTCAGGATGGCGCCTGTGGCTCAGCGAGTAGGGTGCCAGCCCCATATACCGAGGGTGGTGGGTTCAAACCCGGCCCTGGCCAAATTGCGTCAAAAAATAGCTGGGCTTTGTGGCGGGCGCCTGTAGTCCCAGCTACTCGGGAGGCTGAGGCAAAAGAATCGCCTAAGCCCAGGAGCTGGAGGTTGCTGTGAGCTGTGACTCGACAGCACTCTACCGAGGGTGACAAAGTGAGACTCTGTCTCTACAAAAAAAAAAAAGATAGAGTCTCAATTTGTTGCCCAGGCTAGAGTGCCATGGCATCAGCCTAACTCACAGCAACCTCATATTCCTGGACTCAAGTGATCCCCTTGCCTCAGCCTCCAGAGTAGCTGGGACTACCTGTGCCTGCCACAACACCAGGCTAATTTTTCAATTTTTTAGCAGACACAGGATCTCGCTCTTGTTCAGGCTGGTCTGGAACTCCTGAGTACAAGTGATCCTCCCGTCTGGTCTCCCAGAGTGCTAGGATTACAGGTATGAGCCACCACTGTGCCCAGCCTTTATTTCACCATTTAACTTCTCCCAAATCCATTCCCTTCCCTCATCCATACCCTATCATTATCTTACTCCACTTCTGGAAGAGTGATGCCCTCATCTTCCCTCATTCTGTTATTGACTATCTGTTACATACTCTAAGAGTTTTCCGGAAGACCTGATGGCTAAGATAAAATGAGCAGCTTAGTAAGGTGAAACTGTGCACTGGCTCACTGATACATTGAAAGAAAAGAATTGCCAGGTCCTCTGATCCTGCCACTGCTTTGCTATGTTCCTTTGCAAAGCTCACTTCTTAAAAATCAGGCCACAGAAATCGTCCTTGCTGGGTCCCAGTAAGTTTGAATTTCTTTAAAAACAGCTCATTCTTCAAGTGCAAAAAATAACATCTGAGACGTTTGTTTAAGTGTGAAACACACCTTTGTCATGACTAAGTACAGGCTGAACGGAAGTTTATTAAACTTCCCCAAAAGAAAAATTTCCTCTTGAACTAAAGGAAGCCTGGGAGATGACAGCTTGGGAAGGGGAAGGGGGGAGCAAAAAGAAGAAAAGAGACAGGTGTTGCAGGCAGAAAGCATGGAAGCATCGTTCTCATCTCTGTGGCTTTCACATGCTATTCTTCCCACCTTGAATGACCTTCCTCCTCTAGCAAGCTGGATAATGTTCTAGTCCTCCCTGAAGCCTAATTTAAATGTCACCTCTGTGAAGCTTTCTCTGACCTCTCCAGGCAGAGTTTCTCACTCCCTCTTTGTTCTCAAAACACTTTGTACATGTCTTTATTATTAGCACATTGTACTGAAGTTGTCAGTTTATAGGTCTGTCTCCCTTCCGAGACTGTGAACTTCTCACTAGCAGGGATGCTGGGTGAGTCATCTGTGTATCCCTCTGCTTGGTGCTGGGCCTGGCACAGAGCTGGTATTGGCAAAGATTGTTGATGAGAGACGGTCTCTAGGCTTACCAAGAGACAATTTAAATCCTAAAGTGACTGCTTTCATTCCCTCCTTCTACCTTCCAAATGGCCCCTGACTCTCTACACCCTCTACTGCCAAATCTTTCGACTTACCTGCCTCTGAGCCCATATGCTGTGCCTTCACTCTGATACAATGAAGGGACTGTCCTCACTGCTGCCTAAGGCTGGCTGCTCCCCATGGCCGCTGGATCCCATGGTCTTTGTTCCTGCCATTATCCTCCTTTCTCTTGCCTCATTAATAATTTGCCCTTTCTAGTAAGTATTTCCACCAATGAACAAATACTCACTAGTTTCTTTGCACACACATACACACATGCAGAGCCTCGTTTCTCTGTAATTATCTTATTCTGCTCACACCACTCTACTCTGCTTTATTTAACACTGTCAAGGTCACCAGTGATCTCCATGTTGCCATATTAAAAGGGTCAGTTCTGTCTCTGCCTCTGTTTACCTGACTCCTTAGTAGCAATCAGCATTATTAATCTCTGTGGCTCTCACGAACTCTCTTCTGGGAATACTTTCTTCCTGGGCATCAAGAACTCCATACCCCCTCCTCATCTTTCCACCTCAGTGGCCATGGTTGGGTCCTCCCCCTCATTCCTACCTTTAACTTTGAAGTGCCCCAAGGCTCAGTCTTCAGACTGCCTTACTATCAAAATCACTCCCTAAGTAATTTACCCAGGATTTGAAGTAACCAGGGATAACATTTAAATTTCTATCTGCATCCCACCTTGAACTCAAGACTCAATGGCTGACTGCCTACTCGGCACTATCTCTTGGAAGTCTAAAAGACATTTCACTCTCAACTACCTGAAACCAAATTTGTGATTTCCCCCTATTCATCTACTCCTTTCACTGATTCTCCCATATCCCAGCCCAGTAAAGGGGACCATATTCACCTGGTTGCTCTAGCCAAAAGCTCTAAGTATCTTCTTACTACCCCCTACATTGAGAATTTCATGAAATTCTACTGACTCTGCTTTCAAAATATGCCTAAAAGCTAACCTTCATTCACCACTTTTCTTGCCACAACTGTTTCCCAAGCAATAATCTCTTAATTGGCCTCCCTGCTTTCAATCTTTTTTAATCCTTTTTTAATAGCTAATCAGGGCTGGGTGTGGTGGCTCACACTTGGAATCCCAGCACTTTGGGAGGCCAAGTCAGGAGGATAACTAGAGGCCAGGAGTTCAAGATCAGAAGAACAAAGTAGAAAGACACTCCCCCCCCCAAAGTATAAAACAAAACTAAAAATTAGCCAAGCATGGTAGCATGCACCAGTAGTCTGATCTTTCTGCTGAGGCAGAAAGATCACTTGAGGCCGGGAAGTCAAGGCTACAGTGGGCTATCCTTGAAATAAAATCCAAAATCTTTATCATAGCTTACAAAGTTCATAAGCTTTGATTCCTGCTTGCCTCTCCCGTCTTCCCATGTTTTTCTCTGTCCCTTGCTCACTGTGCCCCAGCCACACTGAACTCCTTACTGTTTCTTAAACAGGTGAACCAGACTTCTGCCTCAGGGCCTTTGCACTTGCTGATCTCTCTGCCCCAAACATTGTTCTCCCAACCTCTCAATATCTGCACGGCTCACTCTCACTTCATTCAGTTTTCTGCTCATATTTTTCTTATCAAAGAGGCCTTCCTTAAGTAAGAAAAGTCCCATCTAAATAGCACTCTCTAATCCCTTAGCCTGCTTTGTATTTCTTCATAAGCACTTGTGAATTTCCCATTATATGTTATATTGATTTGCTTTTATTGCCTGCCTCCTCTATCCCCTAGATTGTTAGCACCACAAGAGCAATACTCTGTCATTGTCATTTACAGCTTTCTTCCCAATGCATGGAAAAGTGCCTGCTAAATAGGAGTCAATAAAGATTTATTGAAAAAATAAAATAAATAAATAAATATTTATTGAATGAATGGCTACCTCACTGACTTCTTCATATTTCCCCTGCTGTAGGCCAGGCTTCAGCATCTTCCATCTCTAGGATAGATTCCAAAAAATGGCCTACATTCCCCCGATCAAATGCACACCCTTCTGTAATGTGAATTTGCCATTCCTTCTATCAAAAGGCAGAGCCTATTTCCCCAGCCATTGACCCTAGGCTGATCTTGTGACCTGCTCTGGCCAATAGAACCAGACAGAAGTAACCATTTCATGACTTCCAAGGCAAGCCTTAAGAGACCTTGCAGTTGGCTCGGCGCCTGTGGCTCAACGGGCTAAGGCGCCAGCCACATACACCTGAGCTGGCGGGTTCGAATCCAACCCGGGCCCGCCAAGGAACAATGACGGCTGCAACCAAAAAAATGGCCATTCGTTGTGGCAGGCGCCTGTAGTCCCAGCTACTTGGGAGGCGGAGGCAGGAGACTCGCTTGAGCCCAGGAATTAGAGGTTGCTGTGAGCTGTAATGCCACAGCACTCTATCCAGTGTAAAAGCTTGAGGCTCTGTCTCAAAAAAAAAAAAAAAAGAGAGACCTTGCAGTTGCTACCTCCTCTTAGAACACTGCCTTAAGTCTAGCATTCTCCAAAGAAGTCAAAGATGAAAGACCATGCTGGAAGGGCTGGGCACAGTGGCTCACACCTATAATCCTAGCACTCTGGGAGGCCAAGGCGGGTGAATTGCCTGAGCTCAGTAGTTCGAGACCAACCTGAACAAGAGCGAGATCCCATCTCTAAAAAACTAGCCAGGTGTTGTGGTGGGCACCGGTAGTCCTAACTACTCAGGAGGCTGAGGCAAGAGGATTGCTGAAGCCCAAGAGTTTGAGGTTGCTGTGAGCTATGATGCCAGAGCACTCTACCCAGGGTGACAAAGTGAGACTCTGTCTCAAAGAAAAAAAAAAAGAAAAAGACCATGCTGGAGAGAGACCCCGCTGTTGAAGGTGAGCCCAGCCCCCAGCCAAACCCACAGGCTGAAAGCAACTGCATGAAGGAAGACAGGAGAGACCTGTAGAAAAACTGGCCAGTCAACCACGGAATCATGAGAAATAATAAATCCTTGTTTTAAGCCACTCTATTTGGGGGCTGTTTTGCTTATGCAGTAAGAATAATAATATAACCTGCCTGGCTCCAGTGGCCTCCATTCTTCTTTCAGTCTTGCCAACACCCAGTTCTGCTCCATAGGTCACCAGAATGGTCATCCCTACTTGAACTCTCACTGGATTAACAAAGCTGTTAAAAGTCAGTATAGGACAACACTGAGCCTCTGCATCGTGGTCCAGCCTCTGCATACTATTTTGTTTTTTGAGGGATTTTTTTGTTATTTTGTTTTTTGTTTTTTTGTGATAGAGTCTCACTTTGCTGTCCAGGCTAGAGTGCTATCGCCTCAGCCTAGTTCACAGAAACCTCAAACTCCTGGGCTCAAGTGATCCTCTTGCCTGAGCCTCCAAGTAGCTGGGGACCTGAGACTACAAGCACTTGCCACAATACCTCGCTAACTTTTTGTTTGTTTGTTTTTTAGTAGAAATGAAGTCTTGCTCTTGTTTAAGCTGGTCTGGAACCCCTGAGCTCAAGGGATCTGCCCACCTCAGGCTCCCAGAGTTCTAGGATTACAGACATGAGCCACCTCCCCAGCCCTGTGCATATGTCATTAGCTTTATTTACAAATACCTGTGGCACCCTCTCTGGGTTAGGCCCCTGCTAGGAAGAACAGTTATCAGACACTCTGGGCATCAGAATCACCTGCCCAGCTTCAAAAAATTCCAGGGCTCAGGCTTCTCAGGCTCCTCCTCCCGAGACTCAAATTTAATTCGTCTAAAATGGGACCTGGGCAATGGTATTTTTTAAAAGCTCCCAAGTGGATGCTATAGCTAGCGTTGAGAACCATTGGGCTAGAGGATCCAAAAGTATATTTTTAAATTGCTGATCTTGCCTTCAAGGAAAGATTAAATTATGCTCTGTGTCCATTTAGCATTAAGTGATACTGTGTTCAAAGTTTTGGGAAATTGGTAATAGACTCTATGAGAACATTCTTTAATTTGAAACATCAATTTATTAATATTTTATTTCCTAAATTCTGAGATTCACCCTTTCCATATTTTGATATGTCTGAAACAGGCTCCATGTTACTCTTAAATGTGTGCCTTTAATGTTCCTTTATTTTATGGGAAAAGCAGCAATTTCATTCAAGGTGTTTCTTATGGCCAACAGTGATCACAAGCAGAGAGACATCTTTCCAAGACATGGCACTGTTCTGTGCGTGAAAGTGCACTAGTCTCTTTGATCTCAGTTGATCTTCCCATCAGCCTGTGCAGTGGGGCTTTTTAACTTCATTTCGTGTATAATAACTGCTATGATTTATTGAGCATTTACCACTGTTTAAGATACTTGATGCTATCTTATTTAATGCCCACAGCAACCCAAAATGTAACTACATTTTATGCCCAGGGGAGCTGACGCCTGGAGTGTTAAGTAAGTTGCTAAGCTGCCCACACTCACGGTCACACTGCTGGGAAACTTGGGGAAAGCAGGCCAATCCTCAGAGACTCTGAGTGCACCCTGGGGTAGTCAGGAGATGATTCTTCCTGCCTATTTCTCAGAAGAAAGTGCTGATGCCTTAATATGGCATTCAAAGCCTTTTATAATCCTTCCCAAACCTATATGGCAATGATAATGAAAATTCCAAACCTCCTAATAGAGAAAGCTGAGAATAAGTATCCTGGTAATTAAGGGCCCATTATGTGCCAGGCACTTTGCACATATTATCTCTGATTCTCCTAATAACATTGTGTGAGGTTATTTGCAGAGGACCTAGGTTGGTTTTCTCTCTGTTCTTCTGGATTCTCTTTTGTGTCTCATCCCTCTTACTCCCTACACTTGTAGGCCAGTGGGGCTGTCAATCAAAATGTCCTGCTCTCTCCTGGGCAAGACGTGGTCATCAAACTCTTTAGAGATTCAAACCTTAAGTGGAACAATACATGCTCAAAAAATGGGTAAAGTTGAGTCATCCAATGACAAGGCCCAGTCAATAATTATAATATTTATTGGGAGTTTATGAGTATTAGGCACCATGGTAAGAGCTGTTCAGATAGACAAACCAAGGCAGCAAAGCAAGGGCACACAGCCCTCATGGGCAGGACTAGATTCAGCCCCAGGACCTGACCCAAGACTGCTTGTTTCCCCTGTCACTCTATGGCTACTCCGTTATACTTCTCTTTAGACTCTGTCCCTTGGGCCTTTCCTTTCTAAGTCTGGTTGTTTTTCCTCCCCTTTGATTCAGTCATCACCTTTTTCACTGGTGAGCCAGAGTTAAGTTTCTGTTGCCTGTGAGTAGGAAACCCTAACTAAATGAGGAATTACTGGCTGGGCACAGTGGCTCACACTTACAATCCAGCACTCTGGGAGGCCAAGGCAGGTGGATTGCTTGAGCTCAGGAGTTCAAGACCAGCCTGAGCAAGAATGAGACCCTGTCTCTACTAAAAAAAGAAAAAATAGAAAAAATAGCCAGGTGTCATGGAAGGTGCCTATAGTCCCAGCTACTCTGAAGGCTGAGGCAGGAGGATTGCTTGAGCCCAGGAGTTTGAGGTTGCTGTGAGCTATGACACCATAGCACAGTAGACTGGGGCAACAAAGTGAGACTCTGGCTCAAAAATCAATAAAATAAGGAAATACTATTCCTGCTTGCAGATGAGTTGGAACCTCTGGAGAGGTGAACAGACTAAAATCACAAGCAAATAATAATAGTAGTGACAATAGTGATAATAATAATAGCAATAGCAATAATGGTAATAGTAATAACAACTAGCAAGTATTTGAGTTGCTTCCTACAAGATAGGCTCTGTGCTAGCAAATTTATACAAATTATCTCATTTAAACTTTGCAACAACCCTAGAAAGTAAGACTGTTTTTAATTGTGATGTAATTCATATACCACACCATTAACTCTTTTGAAGTGTACAGTTCAGGCTGGGCACAGTGGCTCACACCTGTAATCCTAGCAATCTGGGAGGCCGAGGCAGGAGAATCTTGAGCTCAGGAGTTTAAAGCCAACCTGACAAAAGTGACGCCCTGTCTCAACTAAAAATAGAAAAATAGCCAGGTGTTGTTGCAGTGGCCCCTGTAGTCCCAGCTACTCAGGAGGCTGAGGCAGGAGGATTGCTTGAATCTAGGAGTTTGAGGTTGCTGTGAGCTAGGCCGATGCCATGGCACTCTAGCCTGGGCAATGGAGTGAAGCATTGTCTCAAAAAAGATCAATAAACAAAATAAATAAAGTGTACACTTCAGTGGATTTTAGAATATCCACAAAATTATGTAACTGTCACCTCTATTTAATCCTAGAAGTCCTTTCTTTGGATTTTAACCTTCACATTCTCCATCCTTCTCTCCCCTCATCCCCTGGCAACCACTGATCTATTTTCTGTCTCTATGGATTTGCCTATTCTGGACATTTCATATAAATGGAATCATACAATATGTGGTGTTTGTGACTGTCCTTTTCCATTCAGAATAATGTTTTCAAGTTTCGTGTATGCTGTAGTATGTATTGGTTCTTCGTTCTTTTTTAAAGTCATGGTAAATAACACAAACCATTTGGCTTTTTTCTTTTTTCCTTTTTTTGTGGTTTTGGCCAGGGCTGGGTTTGAACCCATCACCTCCGGCATATGGGGCCGGCACCCTACTCCCTTGAGCCACAGGCGTCGCCCACCATTTGGCTTTTTAAGCTTTGGTAAGTGTACAATTTAGTGGCACTGAATAGTTTTCCACCATTATATAACCATCACCACTGTCTAAACTCCAAAATTTCTCATACTCCCCAACATAAACTTTGTACCAATTAAATTGCTCCTCATTTCTCCCTCCCTCTCCCATGGTAACCTGTATATTATTTTCTGTCTCTATGAAGTTACCTATTTTAGGTACTTCATGAAATTGGAATCAGATGATATTTATTCTTCTATGTCTATTTATTTCACTTCAGTGTAGTGTTTTCAGGTTATCCATATACAGAATATGTCAAGATGTAATTCCTTTTTTTTTTTTTTGTAGAGACAGAGTCTCACTTTATCGCTTTCAGTAGAGTACCATGGCATCACAAAGCTCACAGCAACCTCCAACTCCTGGGCTTAGGCGATTCTCTTGCCTCAGCCTCCCAAGTAGCTGGGACTACAAGTACCTGCCACAAGGCCCGGCTATTTTTCTGTTTTGCAGTTCGGCCAAGGCTGGGTTTGAACCCACTACCTTTGGTATATGGGGCTGGTACCCTACTCGATGAGCCACAGGCGCTGCCCAAGATGACATTCCTTTTCACATCTGAATAATATTCCATTACATACATGTGCCATTTTGTTTATCCATTCATCTGTTGATGGACACTTGGGTCATTTCTGCCTTATGGCTGTTGTGAATAATGCTGCTATGAACATTGGTTACAAACACCTGTTCAGGATTTTAATTCTTTTGGCTGTGTGCCCAGGAGTGGAAATTCTGGGTCATATAGTAGTTCTGTGCTTAATTTCTTCAGGAACTGCCACACTGTTTTCCACTGTGGCTACATCATTTTACATTCCCACCAGCAACACAGGAGGATTCTGATTTCTCTAAATCTTCAATGCTATTTTTCCTTTTTTCTTTTTTGGAGACAGAGTCTCACTTGTCACTGTCTGTAGAGTGCTGTGGTGTCACAGCTGACAGCAATCTCAACTCTTGGGCTCAAGTGATTCCCTTAGCTCAGCCTCCCAAGTAGCTGGGACTACAGGTACCTGCCACAGTGCTTGGCTATTTTTAGAGATGGAGTCTTGCTCTTGCTCAGGCTGGTCTTGAACCTGTGACAATCTACCTGCCTTGGCCTACCAGTGTGCTAGTTTTCCATTTTTTTGATGTTAGCCACGCTAGGAGGTATGAAGTGATATTTCTTTATGGTTATGATAGTACTTCATTCCTTTAATGCCTGGATAATATTCCATTGTATGGATAAGCCAAATTTTGTTTATTTATTCATCAGTTGGTGGAGATTGGGACTGTTCCCACTTGTTGGTGATTGTGAATAATTCTTCTATGAACATTTGAGTACAAGTGTTTATGGGGACATATGTTTTTATCTTTCTTAATATACAGAAGGTACCAACCAAAAAAATGCATGTACATTTTAAGAAATGAAAAAAATTGTACTAAATTTGTAGTACTCAAGTCACACTTCTAAGAGGTGCTCAAGGTGACTTATATTCATCTTCTGTTATTGGTATATATTGAGTATTACAATTATACTATAGTTTTTTCCTTTCTTAAAATGTGTATACATATTTTTGGCACCCTCTGTATACATAGCAGAATTGTTAATCTGTATTTAACCTTTTGAGGAACTGAGTAGAGCTTTATCCTCATTTACAGATAAGGAAATGAGGCTCCAAGAAGTTAGGTTATTCAGAGCAACACAGCTAAAAAGTGGCTGAGCTTTGAGTCCCGTCTGGCTGTCTCGGGAGACCAAGAATAGACAACACTGTTCTCTCTGCGACAAGCATCCCTTGTTCTGAAAACAATTGCTAGGCACAGTGACTCACACCTGCAATCCCAGCTTTTTCAGGCCAGGAGTTTAAGAGTAACCTGGGCAACATAGCAAGACCCTGTCTTTCAAGTAAATAAGTTAAGTTAAAATTTAAAAAATCAGGGTGGTGCCTGTGGCTCAAGGAGTAGGGCGCCAGCCCCCACATACCAGAGGTGGTGGGTTCAAACCTAGCCCTGGCCAGAAACTGCAAAAAAAAAAAAAAAAAATTTTAAAAAATCAGGCTCGGCGCCTGTGGCTCAATGGGCTAAGGCGCCAGCCACGTACACCTGAGCTGGCGGGTTCGAATCCAGCCCAGCCCGCCAAACAACAATGATGGCTGCAACCAAAAAATGGCCGGGCCTTGTGGCGGGCACCTGTAGTCCCAGCTACTTGGGAGGCAGAGGCAAGAGACTCGCTTGAGCCCAGGAATTGGAGGTTGCTGTGAGCTGTGATGCCACGGCACTCTATCCAGGGTGACATCTTGAGGCTCTGTCTTAAAAAAAAAAAAAAAAAAAAATTTAAAAAATCATTAATACTGTGGAATTGACCAGAAATTTTGACACCTCCAGATTTAATGCCACCTCAACCCTCAGTAAAATACATTTTTATTTTTATTACTCCATCATTATTATTATTAGTAGTAGTATCGACAAGCATTTATTGAATGTCTGCTACGTGCCTAGTATTTCACACACTCTAAGCTTTAAATGAGTGAGGGTTGGTGGGAGCTTTCGTGTTACACAGCCTCCGGACTGTATCCTACTCTGCCACTCAGGCAAGCAATGTAACTTCCCTGAGTCTCACGGTCCTTATGTGTAAAAATGAGGACAGCAATAGTAACTAGCTTATGGAATTATGAGGTTATATAAGTTAGTGTCGTAAGAGCTCAACAAATACCGGTCTTAATAATAGACTTGTAGAACTCTGGGAGCCCAAGGAGGGTGGATTGCTTGAGCTCAGGAGTTCAGAGACCACCCTGAGCAAGACCCAAACCCCAAGTCCCTGTCTCTATTAAAAGTAGAAAAACCTAGCCAGGCATTGTGTTGGGTGACTCAGCTAATGGGGAGGCTGAGGCAAGAGGATCACTGGAGGCCAAGAGTTTAGAGTTGCTGTGAGCTATGATGCCCCTGTACTCTACTCAGGGCAACAGTGTGAGACTTTGTTTCCAAAACAAATAAACAAAAAACAGTGGGCTAGTGAAAACACACTTTTTTTTTTCTTAAAGAGACAGAGTCTCACTTTGTCGCCCTTGGTAGAGTGCCATGGCATCACAGCTCACAGCAACCTCCAGCTCCTAGGTCTGGGCAATTCTCCTGCCTCAGTCTCCTGAGTAGCTGGGATCACTGGCGCCCATCACAATGCCCGGCTATTTTTTTTTTTTGCAGTTTTTGGCCAGGGCTGAGTTTGAATCCGCCACCTCTGGCATATGGGGCCCGTGCCCTACTCCTTTGAGCCACAGGCGCTGCCCAACTGGCTATTTTTTTATTGTTGTTGCAGTTTGGCTGGGGCTGGGCTCAAACCCACCACCCTCGGTATATGGGGCCAGCACCCTACTCACTGAGCCACAGACACTACCACACACTTTTTTTTTATTGTTGGGGAATCATTGAGGGTACAATGAGCCAGTTTACACTGCTTGCATTTGCTGGGTGAAGTCCCTCTATTAATAGTGTCCTACCCTCAAGAGGTATGTCACACACCATGGACCCACACTCCTCTCCCTCCTTTCCTCTCTCCCCTCCCCCCTTCCACCTCCCCCCACCATGTACCAGCATCATTTATCCTCATATCAGAATGGAGTACATTGGATTCTTGCTTCTCCATTCTTATGATGCTTTACTAAGAAGAAGGTATTTCCAGTCAATCTAAATTAATAAAAAAGATGTAAAGGCACCATCCTTTTTAATGGGTATGTAGTATTCAATGCTCTACATATACCACAGCTTGTTAATCCATTCCTGGATTGGTGGGCATTTAGGTTGTTTCCACAATTTGGCAATTGTAAATTGAGCTGCAATAAAAAGTCTAGTGCAAATGTCCTTAAACTCTCCCTCTTTGCTGACAATATGATCTTATACTTAGAGAACCCTAAAGACTCAACCACAAGACTCTTGGAGGTAATCAAAAAATACAGTAATGTGGCTCAGCGCCTGTGGCTCAAGTGGCTAAAGCGCCAGCCACATACACCTGAGCTGGCAGGTTTGAATCCAGCCTGGGGCCCGCCAAACAACAACGATGGCTGCAACCAAAAAATAGCCCGATGTTGTGGTGGGCACTTGTAGTCCCAGCTACTTGGGAGGCAGAGCCAGGAGAATTGCTTGAGCCCAGGAATTGGAGGTTGCTGTGAGCTGTGATGCCACAGCACTCTACCCAGGGCGACAGCTTGATGCACTGTCTCAAAAACAAACAAACAAACAAACAAAAAAACCCAGGGCGGCACTTGTGGCTCATCGAGTAGGGCACTGGCCCCATATACCGAAGGTGGCGGGTTCAAACCTGGCCTCGGCCAAACTGCTAAACAGAAAATTAGCTGGGCCTTGTGGCGGGCGCCTGTAGTCCCAGCTACTCGGGAGGCTGAGGCAAGAGAATCGCCTAAGCCCAGGAGTTGGAGGTTGCTATGAGCTGTGAGATGCCACGGCACTCTACCGAGGGCAATAAAGTGCGACTCTGTCTCTAAAAAAAATCAACCAAACAAAAAATACAGTAATGTCTCAGGATATAAAATCAATGTCCACAAATCAGTAGCCTTTGTATATGCCAATAACAGCCAAGATGAGATGCTAATCAGAGACATAATTCCATTCTCAGTAGCTTCAAATAAAATGAAATACCTAGGAAAACACACTTTTTTTTTTTCGAGACAGAGTCTCACTTTGTTGCCCTTAGTTGAGTGCCATGGTGTTATAGCTTACGGTAACCTCAAATTCTTGAGCTCAAGCGATTCTCTTGCCTCAGCCTCCTGAGTAGCTGGCACCTGCTACAACGCCCAGCTATTTTTTTCTTTTTTTCAGAGGTGAGGGTCTTGCTCTGGCTCAGGCTAGTCTCAAACCTGTGAGCTCAGGCAATCCACCCTCTTTGGCCTCCCAGAGTACTAGGATTACTGCATGAGCCACCATGCCCAGCCAGAAAACACACATTTTATAGATGAGAAACCTGAGACTTAGGCAGTTGGTGTAATCTGTCCGTGGTCCTGAAGGCAGGGGTGGCAAGGATGATATTTTTCACCTCAGCTGTTTCTGCTTCTGGTCCATGTTTTGCTTTGTCCATTCCATTTGTGGACAATGCAAGATGCCACACCTGGGATTTCGCTGCCCTGTTTTCCTTATGAGAACTGAGTGACTGCAATCCTTTGGGATTGCTACTGATTCTCAGCTCACCCCCCTTTCCCTCCACATCAGACTATCTACGTCTTGCAGGACATCTTTTTCCCCAGGAGCTTTGGCTGTAGTTTCAACTTCCCAGTACCTGGCAGCTGGGCACGCTCCAGGAAGACAGCTGGACGGAGTGGAAAGACATAGCCATTGGTGAGCTCAGTGCAAATTCTAACTTCATCCCCTGGGCTTAATGCCCCTGACCCTCAGCTTCCCTGAATGTCAAGTGAGACAATTTGCATTTTGCAGGATTGCTGCAAGGATTTGAGAGTGTATGTAAAGCATCTGCTGTAGGTATCTGAGCACCATAGGTGCTCAATAAATGCTTTTACCTCCTATAGAACTGTTTCCCTTGTGGAGCGGCAAGAAGAGGCTTCTAGGAGACAAAGTTCAAAGATGGAGTCCACAGGGCTAAGAAACAGCTCGGCAGCTGGAGTGAAAGCAAGGGAGGATTCAGGGGTGACAGAGATCAAAGGCTAAATTATGCAAATTATTCCTTTGTCCCCTGTAGTTTGCGCTTGCCTTGGTGCCTCTTGGGGCATGAGGGGAGGCAAACTCACACCGTGTGCACACAGACACACAAAAGCATACAAGGGCAAACGTGCGCATGAACCTAAATGCACCCTACAACAACACACGCAAACACATGTGTGGTCATGGCCCCATAGGTAGGCTTACAAGTGTGCGTGTATACATTCTGAACACAAGCTCATCGTTATGCCCCGGAAGTCATTCAGAAGCTCACATGCTCATGAACGTGTGTAAATGCACAAATGTGTGGGTTATGCCTGCATATACACATGCACACACCCGTGTTCATAACCACAAGCCCACACAGGCATGCTTGTTCATGTATGTGCACCCTCTCTTTTCAGATCCCCAACTCTAAGTAGAAGCATAAGGTGCAACATATGTGCCTCTCTGTCATTAGGAGAGAGGAGGTTTTAGAAACACAGCTTTGCAAAAGAATGTAGAGAAATTGGCAGAGATTTCAAGCACTGCAGGAAAGGTTAAGGGGTGAAGGGCATCCAACATCTGGGTGAAAGGGGACAAGGGATAAGACAGGTCTCTTAGGAAGAGGGGATGACCCAAAGCCATCCACCATCGACCCAAAGCCATCCACCATCAACCCAAAGCCAAGTTAACCAAAGGTTCATAACAGAGGCAAGCCTGCCTGATTGATCACTATAGCTAGTCACAACCAATAAGGCTCAATAAGAATACTTAGCACCGCCAATAGAACAGGCACTGTTTGAGGCTCACTTAATCCTCAACAAAAATAAAGTAGTTGTTATTTTTCCAATTTTCAGACTGGGGAAGCTGAATTGGGGTATCTACTCTCTCCCAATGATGGGACATCCAGATTTGGGCTTGACCTCAACTTCTGGCTCCCTCCCTGGACTTGTTCAGAGACCATCTCCAGATTCCTTATTGACTGGCACCTTTCCTGGAGTTTCTGTGGCTCTTTATTCAGTTTGTGACTGAAGGTCACCGCCCTCTGTCCACAGGCTGAACATCTTCTGCCCTCACCCATTCATTCATTCCCATGTAGGTCATGAATCATTTACTCATACTCATAGTTTGTACCAGAGAAGGCTAATAAGGGGGATAGAAGGGCTAGAGAGTTCAAAACCTGTCTCACTGGGCAAGTGATTTCTTTTTATAGCTTTGTTGAACTATAATTAATATGACATAAGCTGCACATATCCATATTGAATATGTACAACTTGATCTGTTTTGACATATGTATACACCCATAAAACCATCACCACCATCAAGAAAGTAAGTGTAACCATCATCACTAAAAGTAGGAAGTGACTGGGCGATGCTTGTGGCTCAGTGGGTAGGGCACTGACCCCATATACCAAGGGTGTTGAGTTTGAACCTGGCCCCAGCCAAACGGCAATAAAAAAATAGCTGGATGTTGTGGTGGGTTCCTGTAGTCCCAGCTACTCGGGAGGCTGAGGCAAGAGAATTGCCCAGAAGTTGGAGGTTGCTGTGAGCTGTGATGCCACAGCACTCTACCGAGGGCAATAAAGTGAGACTCTGTCTCTAAAAAAAAAAAAATAAAAGTAGGAAGTGACTTTTAAAATGAAACTTGAAGCAGAAGTGGGTAGGTAAAGGGGGAGCAGAAAGGGGAAGACTTTTTAAGGGACCCTCCAGCTAAGACTTTGGGGTATGAAAATGCAAATTTTAGCTGAGAAACTGAAAGAAACTCTAGAGGCTGGAGCACAGTATATGGTGGTGCTGGAGGCAGGGAGAAAGGGGCTGAGTGGCTCCAAGAGGTCACATTATGGCCAGCTTGCCCTGGCCCTGGCCCCCAGCCTCAAGACAGCCCTGACGATCTAGGCCTCTCCCAGTTTTCCCAACCTACTGTAGGAACAACTGGTCTGGTTGGGCTTGTATCCAGGATGCAGGTGAACTGAAACATTTTCCCCATGGACCAAGAGAGTAGGGCTCTCAGTCACCCAGGGAGGCTTGTATAGCTATTCCTGGGGGCTAGTCCTGCAAAACCTGCAAGAGCACCCAGCCAGCCTATTAACTAGTAGGTTGTTTTTTTAAATATCTGTTTAAATGTTTTTAATCTGGGCCATGAGTGGTGGCTCACATTTGTAATCCTAGCACTCTGGGAGGTTGAGATGGGTGGTTTGCTTGAGCTCAGAACGTTTAAGACCAGCCTGAGCAAGAGTGAAACCCGGTTTCTACTAAACATAGAAAAACTAGCCAGGCATCGTGGTAGGCTCCGGTAGTCCCAGCTACTTGAGAAGCTGAGTCAATCTCTTGCCTCAGCCTCCCAAGTAGCTGGAACTACAGGCACCCACCACACTGCCTGGCTATTTTTAGAGATGGTGTCTCATTCTTGCTCAAGTAATCCACCCACCTTGGCCTCCCAGAGTGCTATGAATACAGGTGTGAGCCAGTGCGCCCAGCCTTATAACATTATTTTAAACAATTTTTTACTAGTGTATTTAAAGAAATTTGCTGGGATAAGTTATCTTATATACCTGTACACAATTCCTAAGTTATTCCTTACACTATCCAATGAATAGGATTATACATCTTTAAAATCAGCTTTATCGAGGAAAAATTCTGATATATATTGGTAAAATGCTGTTCAGAAAGGCTAAATAGAATCATACTCAAATTTGTGATATACAAGCATTTCTCTTAGCACATTATCGCCAGTACATATTGTATACTAGTAAATTTTTTTTGTGTGTGTGTGTTTTGAGACAGAGTCTCACTATGTCACTCTTGGTAGAATGTTATGGTGTCATAGCTCACAGCAACCTCAAACTCTTGGGTTTAAGCGATTCTCTTGCCTCAGCCTCCCAAGTAGCTGGGACTACAAGCACGCACCACAACACCTGGCTATTTTGGGGGCTGTAGTTGTCATTGTTGTTTGGAAGGGCTGGGTTCAAGCCCACCAGCTCCTGTGTATGTGGCTGGCACCCTAGCCGCTGAGCTACAGGTGCCTGAGCCAATATACTAGTAAATTTTATCTTCTACATTTCATAGGCTAAAACTTCAGTCCCCATCCCCTAGGCTCTGGTTCCAGTCTGTGGCCTGTTAGGAACTGGGCTGCACAGCAGGAGGCAAGCAGCCAACAAGCATGTAAAACTTCGTCTGTATTTACAGCCGCTCCCTATTTCCCATCACCTCCTGAGCTTCACCTCCTGACACATCAGCAGTGGCATTAGATTCTCAGAAGTGTGAATCCTACTATAAACTGTGTGTGAGGGACCTACGTTGCATGCTCCTTATGAGAATCTAATGACTGATGATCTGAGGTGGAGTTGAGGACATAAGCAACACACTTCAGGGCCCACTGTCTCCTATTACTTCCAGATGGGACCATCTAGTTGTAGGAAAGCTCAGGGCTCCCACTGATTCTGGACTTGGGTGAGTTGTACAATTATTTCATTACATATTACAATGTAATAATATGAAACAATTATACAATAATTGCATAATAACTCACTTAATAAGAAACAAAGTGCACAATAGGCTCGGCACCCATATCACAGTGGTTACCGCACCAGCCACATACACCAAGGCTGGTGGGCTCAAATCCAGCCCGGGCCAGCTAAAACAACAATGACAACTGCAACAAAAACTAGCTGGCCGTTGTGGTGGGCGCCTGTAGTCCCAGCTACTTGGGAGGCTGAGGGAAGAGAATGGCTTAAGGCCAAGAGTTTGAGATTGCTGTGAGCTGTGATGCTCTACCCAGGGTGACAGCTTGAGACTCTGTCTCAAAAATAAATAAATAAAAATAAAGTTCACAATAGTTCGGACTGCCATAGCCACAGTTTGCAAAAAGTGCAGCTATTGATTTAAGCAATGTAGTGTTAATTAGATGTACATTCCTGAGGTCTTTAAACAAATAAAAATAAAGTGCACAATAAATGTAATGGGTTTGAATCATCCTGAAACCATCCCTGCCCCTGGGCCAGGTCTGTGGAAAAATTGTCTTCCATGAAACCTGTCCCTGGAGCCAAAATGTTGGGGACTACTGAGCTAACAAGCATCACAATGCTGCCTTAGTTTGCATTTCTTTGAGAAAGGGTCTTGCTTTATTGCCCTGTTGCTGGGGATAGCGTGCAGTGGCATCCTCATAGCTCATGGCAACCTCAAACTCCTAGGCTTGAGTATTCCTCATGCCTTATCCCAGAGGAGGTGGGACTACAGGACACACCACTACACTTGGCTAATTTTTTTTTTTTCTTGTAGAGACAGCTCTCCCTATCTGACTGAGCTGATCTTGATCTGGCCTCAAGCAACCCTTCCACATAGGCCTCCAAAAGCGCTAAGATTACAAGCACGATCCGCAGCACTAGGCCTTCATTTGCATACTAAATAATTAACTAGGTTGTGCTTTTTTATGTTTATTAGCCATTTGTTTCATTCTAAGTTCATGGAATTCCTTTGCCTTTTTCAAGTTAAGAAATAATCTCATTGCTCTTTCTAGTTATTAAAGCACTATATGTTCATTGCAGAAAATGTAGAAAATAATATAAAGAAGAAAATAAAATTTAGTCATATATCCACAGTTAACTATATTGGGGATTATTTTTTCAGATAGAGAGGGTAAGAAATAGAGACCACGAATTTAGAGAACCAATATAAGATAATGCTCTATGTAGCTTTATAGACCACATTTATAAAGCAGTAATTTTCTTCTGTAGGTACTGTTTTTATGATATGATTTTAATATACGCACAAATATATTTATATCATAATTTACTTAATAATTGCCCTAATTGGGACACTTAATTTCTTTTCAATTTTTGCTTTCATAAATAACAGAGTAATAAACTTCATCCTCAAGATTTTCTGTTTTTCATTATTATCTTCAGTATCAATTCCTGGAGACAAAATTTCTATATAAAAAGTCATAAAGAGGGCCAGGTGCAGTGGCTCAAGCCTGTAATTCTAGCACATTAGGAGGCCAAGGTGAGAGGATTGCTTGAGCTCAGGAGTTTAAGACCAGCTTGAACAAGACTAAGACCCTGTCTCTACTTTAAAAAAAAAAAAATTTCGGTTCGGCGCCTTTAGCACAGTGGTTACTGCGAGGGCCACATACACTGAGGCTGGCGGGTTCGAACCCAGCCTAGGCCAGTTAAGTAATAATGACAACTGCAACAGAAAAATAGCCAGGCATTGTGGTAGGTGCCTGTAGTCCCAGCTACTTGGGAGGCTGAAGCAAGAGAATGGCTTAAGCCCAAGAATTAGAGGATGCTGTGAGCTGTGACACCACAGCACACTACCTAGGGCAACGTAGTGAGACACTGACACAAAAAAAAAAAAAAAAAAAAAAAAATTGAAAAACTAGCTAGGCATTGTGCAGGCACCTGTAATCCCAGATACTCTGGAGGTTAAGGGAGAAGGATCGCTTGTGGCATTCATAAAGAGGTTTTGTTTTTTTTAAAGCCTTTTGATACTTAAAGCTGGGCATAATATCTTTTTTTTTTATTGTTGGGGATTCATTGAAGGTACAAGAAACCAGGTTACACTGATTAGATTTGTTAGGTAAAGTCCCTCTTATAATTATGTTTTGCCCCCAAGAGGTGTGTTACACATCAAGTGGGCGTAATATCTTTAAACTATGTTTGTTGGTTAATTAGATTTTTTTTTTTTTTTTTTTGAGACGGAGTCTCATTTTGTTGCCCAGGCTAGAGTGCCATGGTGTCAGCCTAGCTCAGAGCAACCTTAAATTCCTGAGTTCAAGCGATCCTCCTGCCTTGGCATCCCAGAGTGCTAGGATTACAGGTGTTCACCTCTACTCCCAGCCAGTTAATGAGAATTTAAAAATAATTTTAGTAATATCAATAGCTCTAGTTAAAAACCTATTCTTTTCTGCCTCCAGTTTTGTTCTCTGGCAAGTAATTCTTTACATATTACTAGAGTGATCTTTCTAAAACACAGATCTGATTGTTTCACCACTCTGCCTACAACCTTCAGTGACTCTCTGTTAACCTACAGGATGAAGTTCGAGTTTCTCGGCCTGGCATTTAAGGCCCTTCTGGGTTTTATCTCAACCATCTTTTCCAGCCACATCTCCAGTGGTTCCTCCAGGTCTCTCTGACCTGTGACTGGCGTGTTAATCACACTGACTTCCAATTGCTGTTTGCCTTTCAGATGTAAGAACTTTACCCACGCAAGCGCCCTTGCCTGGAATCCCTTCTCTCTTCTTCACCTGGCAAAGGCTTTCTGACCCTTTGAGATTCAGCTCAGTGCCCATTTTCCTAATTCCTAAAAAAGAGCACTTTGGTCCATCCCTGTGCCCATAACACCATGCTCACCCCTTGTCCTCATTTGTGTGTGTCCCCTGTGCCTCTGCTACACTTTGAGTCCTTAAGGCATGAACTTCGTGTTCACATTTCCTCCCCAGTGCCAAGGTCAAGGCCTGGCAGAGAGTAAGGACTTTATAAATGTTTATTATTGAAGAACTGTGTCTCTGAGATAATTTAATATTTTATTATGGAGTACACACTCTGACACAAAAGCTTTCTCTGAAGTTGTATAAATTAAAATACAAAATTTCTCATCAAAATGTCTCCCAGGAATGGCTGGGTCAGAGCAGTTGGCTAGCTGCTAGGGTGTTTAATAAAACCCCAGTTAATTAACAAGAAAAAGATTCCTTTGTGGCTTGTGTCGCAGCAGAGGACAGCAAGCAGCTGAGAATGGAGATAGATCCAGGCTTCACTTTGGGTTTCTGTTAGAACTTTAAAAGTTGAGAGAGTTCAGGGGAGACAAGGGCTGTTTCTGACCTGGGCCAGGCTACTGAAGGGCTGTCCTAATTCCCAGACTCTGAAATTCCTAGCCCTCCACACACTCCTATCCTGGTTCTGGAAGAATAAATAGCTGCAATCTCATTGAAGAGCAGCAATTTGACCATATGGCAATGTCAACCCACTATGACCTCCCATTCCATTGGGAAGCCAAACTACAGAAATGCCAGCACAGGTGTGCAAGGAAATGGGTACAAGGATGTGTTGTTATTGCATCCTTTGGGACACAAATCAGCAAATTATCTTTATCCAGCCATACAATCCAAGCAAATGATAAAAAGAGTAAGGTAAAATGGTGTATTCTGAGACAACACTAAAATGCTATATAGGATTCCATTTTGTACTCAGCAACAACACTTTAGACATGGGTTTGTCAAAATGTAAGAAAAGACCTAGTAGGATACACATCTAATCTCTGGGGAGAATATTGTAGGGGCAGTGAAGGACCACTTTCACTTTTTATCATCGGAAGTGTGGATTGTTTCCATTTTTACAGTATATATTAAAGTTAAAGGGAACATAAACAAAGCCCTTTATAAAGCTGGCTCCCGACTCCATTTTCAATCTTGACAGACAGGGCTTCCTAATTAATTGTAAATCAGATTTTCTTTTTAAGCGTATCCTATCCATTATGTGGTTTGATTGCAACAATAAACCCATGAGAGATACCATTATTATCACTTCCTTTTTATTTATTTATTTATTTATTTTTTCTTGCCATTTTTGACCGGGGCTGGGTTTGAACCCGCCACCTCCGGCATATGGGGCTGGTGCCCCACTCCTTTGAGCCACAGGTGCCACCCCATCACTTCCTTTTTAGATATCAGGAAACTTGGGCTCATCAATTCTGGTCTTCAGTTTATCAAATTCACAAGGAAAAAAGATCATACCCACCGGTAGCACAAAATGCAAGAAAACAGGCACCCTAATTTCTTTTAGTAAGAGTAGAAATCTTTACGAGCCTTCTGGGAGCAATTTGACAATATGTCTCAAAATTCTTTAAAATCGGCACACGCTTTATCATAGCAATTCCTTTCCTAGAAATTTATCCCACGGACATAATTAAGGATGTGCACGGAATTTCAGCTACAAGGATATTCATTTACGAAGATGCTTATGATAATGAAAAATTGAAAACCACTTAAATATCCAAGAATAGAAAATTGCTTAAATAAATTATATTCCATTCATTTGAGAGAATACTACAAAGTCATTAAATAGTAGTGAAGAAGCATATTTAATGACAGTGAACAGAGTCCATGATACGTTTT
Organism: Perodicticus potto; assembly: GCA_963574655.1. Lineage (NCBI taxonomy): Eukaryota > Metazoa > Chordata > Mammalia > Primates > Lorisidae > Perodicticus > Perodicticus potto. The sequence goes on from CAUYRH010075049.1 coordinate 33,184, forward strand.
GAAAAGTAGGTCACAAACAGTAGGTGTATGATACTTTTTTTTTTTTTCTGGCTAAAAAAAGGAAAAAAGTTTCTGTAATATATTGGCATAGAGGAAAAAAGTAGAAGAAAAAACACCAGGGCAGTGCCTGTGGCTCATCAAGTAGGGCACCGGCCCCATATTCCGAAGGTGGCGGGTTCAAAACTGGCCTCGGCTGAACTGCAGAACAGAAAAATAGCCCAGCATTGTGGTGGGTGCCTGTAGTCCCAGCTACTCGGGAGGCTGAGGCAGGAGAATCACCTAAGCCCAGGAGTTGGAGGTTGCTGTGAGCTGTGTGACGCCACGGCACTCTACCAAGGGCGATAAAGTGAGACTCTGTCTCTACAAAACAAAACAAAAAAAACACCAAATGTTAGTACTAGTTACCTCTGGGGAGTGAGAATACAGATTTTTTTTTCATTTCCTCCTTTCCTTAACTGTATTTTCACAACTCCTCCTTGCTAAATATTTTTTACAATGAAAGTGCATCCCCTTGAATAAGACAAAAGTATATTGAGTTTTTTCAGAAAGATGCACTTCCCTGCTCTTCCCCGAAGCAACTTTTGTGTCACTGCCTATGAACCTTCTTCCCTCCCATATGGATGACCTCATCACATCTATCCTGGCATTCTGTAAAGCCAGCTCCTCCAGGAAGCCTGCCGTGATCGCCGTTGGTTTCTGGGCTTCATAGAACATACTCAGCTTTCTGTCCAGCTTGTATGATGTGACACTTGCTGCTGGAAAGTGGCTCATCAGCCCTGGAAGCTTACATGGCGGCTCAATCCCTGCACTTTTAAATAGATCTTGCTTTACACAGCAGGTGTCAGGGTTCCTAAAAGCCCTGTAGCACTCAGAAGCCCCTGCCTCTGGCATTAACCAGAGGCTCTCCTACTCAACCGATTTTACTCTGTTCCTTACATTGAGCTCACTCAAACCTTGACCCTGTCCCAAAGTTTCCAGCACCCTGTGATGTGCCTTGTTCTGACTATTGATCTGCAGGTGTTTTGAAGTTCACCTATAGTTGAATGGATTCTCTGAGAAATAATCAAGGTCATTTTCCTTCTGGCCCTCAAACCCCATACACAAAGGCAGGGAATGATAAAAATCATAGCTCTTGGGTACTATATGTCAATTTCTTTAATCTGAAAAAAGAATAATGACCACAGTACTCCTTTACTGAGTCTTTATTCTGTACCAGCTACTGTATTCAACTCTTTACATGCATCTCCATTCCCCAAAGTGTGAAAGACAAACTCAGAGAAGTAAGGTGAGTTGCCCAAAGTAATGGAGCTGGTAAGGAAGAGGTGCTGCCTCAGTTCAAACCAATCCTTTTGTCTGAGCACCAATCTCACACCCCTAATTGTGATGGGATGCTCCTACAGTCACACTATGGGGTAGGGCTGACAGGTGAGAAAACTAAGTTTCAGCAAGGTTAAAGTTACAGTTTAAGGTCATTTTAGCATAGCAACAGAAGGGTCTGAAACTCAGCAGTGGACAGATGCTGGTCTGAATAAGGCAGTGGGTAAATAAGCAGATCACAAAAGGGGGAGAACCTGGTGTGGGTGAGGAATGGGGCAAGGGCCACCACTAGAAAGGCAGAGCCCCAGGGCTGAGCTCCAATCCTGGCAGTCAGAGTGCAGGCTGAGAAGGAAGCCTCGCAGGGTTCCCTTCTACCCCAGAAACTCTACCTACCCATCAAGGACAGCATCGCATCTTAGACCATACCTGACACTGTTCCTTTGGCCTGGGGCTCAGGAACCATGTAGGGCTGTGTCTGATGACAAAGATGAAGGAGGAAGGCTAAGGGCCTCTGGTCTGAGAGGGCTAAGATAAGCCAGGGCTGTCTGTCCACCTACTGGATACAGAGCTGCTGTGAACAACGGAATTTCATCCATTAGGAGCATAATATAAGATCCAGGTGCCTAAGGCAGCAAAGTGAGTCAGGTCCCAGCACTGCCACTAACCTGCCCTGGAATTCTAGGTGTCTCTTTCCCTCCTGGCACTGTCCTAGCTCCTGTTGGGGCTGAGGAGCAATGTGTGTGAGAAAGTGTTTTGAGAACTAGAGTAAAGAATAGCTGGTATAGCCACCTTGGGAAACAGCCTGGCAGCTCCTTAAAAAGTTGAGCCTACTGTTACTATTTGACCCAGAAGTGGCACTCTTAGGTAGCTACTCAAGAGAAATAAAAACATGTAATGTCTACACAAAAACTTTTACATGGGTTGCGTGCAGTGGCTCATACCTATAATCCTAGCACTCTGGGAAGGCCAAAGTGGGTCAATTGCCTAAGCAAGAGCAAGATCCCATCTCTACTAAAAAAAAAAAAAAAAAAAAAAAAAACTAAAAAAAGTAGCCAGGCATTGTGGTGGGCATCTGTAATTCCAGGTACTTGGGAGGCTGAGGTAGGAGGACCTCTTAAGCCAAGAGTTTGAGGCTGCTGTGAGCTATGATGCCACGGTGCTCTACCCAAACTAACAGAGTGAAACTCTGTCTCAAAAAAAATTAAGCAAAAATGAATTACATGAATTTACATGAATATTTATACCAGCATTGTTCATAATAGTCAAAAAGTGGGAACAACCCACATGTCCTTCAGCTGATGAGTGGATAATGTAGAATATTATTCAGCCATAAAAAGGAATGAAGGGCTCGGCGCCTGTGGCTTAATGGGCTAAGGCACCAGCCACATACACCTGAGCTGGTGGGTGCGAATCCAGCCCGGGCCCGCCAAACATCAATGATGGCTGCAACCAAAAATGGCCAGGCGTTGTGGCGGGCGCCTGTAGTCCCAGCTACTTGGAGGCGGAGGCAAGAGACTCGCTTGAGCCCAGGAATTGGAGGTTGCGGTGAGCTGTGAAGCCATGGCACTCTGTCCAGGTGACAGCTTGAGGCTCTGTCTCAAAAAAAAAAAAAAAAAAGGAATGAGGTAGTGATATGTGCTATAACATGGATAAAACTTGAAAGCATGATGCTAAGTGGAAGAAACTAGACTCAAAATGTCACATACTATATGATTCCATTTATATGAAATGTCAAGATAAACATCAAGATAGACAGAAAGTAGATTAGGGACACCTGGAGCAGGGAATTTGAGTGACAGCTAATGGGTACAGGGTTTCTTTCAGGGTATTGAAAATATCCTGGAAATAGTGGCGTTGGGTACACAACCTTGGGAATATAATAAAAACCACTGAATTTGTATACCTTAAGGGAAACTTGATGATACGAACATTTTTTGAAAAGAGGATAGCTATCACTTACTTGAAGTCTATTCCTTTAGGTTCAGTGCTAAGCTCTTTCTGTGCATTGCCTTATTTAATCTCCACAACAACCCAGCAAGAGAAGAACACCAATCCCAGGACTCTGGGAGGCCAAGGTGGGCGGATCACCTGAGCTTATGAGTTCGAGACCAACCTGAGATAGAGCGAGACCCCCATCTCTAAAAAATAGCTGAGCATTGTGGTGGCTACTTGTAGTCCCAGCTACTTGGGAGGCTGAGGGAAGAGAATCACTTGAGCCCAAGAGTCTGAAGTTGTTGTGAGCTGTGACTCCATGGCACTCTACCAGGGGAGACAAAGTGAAACTCTGTCTTAAAAAAAGAAAAAAAACAACGCTCATCATCTCTGTGTTGTAGGTGAGGGAACTGAGGCACAGGGAGGTTCAGTAACTTGCCCATGGTTGGATAGCTCTGGCACTATGCAAATGGTAAGGCAGGTGTGGACTGTACACATCTGTTCTGAGAACCCATGGTACTTTGTACAACCTTTTCACATGGCCAGTCTCCCTCTCCATCTCCCCTACCAGGCCAAAGGGGCCTAGACAGCAGACTCCCCAGCACCCAGCTCAGTGCCTGGCTTATAGATGTTTGTTGAATGGATAGAGCACTGTGCTATCTTTGCCCTCTCGGCTGGTTTGCAGAGAAATTGACTTTTCACAAAAGCACAGCATCCGCTGTGAATCTAAGGGCTGCCAGATACTGCTTCACACTCACCCTGAGGTTGCTGAGACGAGAGGCGAGAACCACCTCAAATCGAGACAAAATGCATTTGTGGTTTTGAAGGAAAGTCGTTAGAAGACAAAGTCTGCCTTCTAAGGCCAAGGTTGCTCTGATTCTGTTTACTTAAAGTAGAAAGAAGACAATCCCTGCCCCAGTGGGTCTGAGCCGGCTTGCAGGAAGGAGAGTTTTTGCTGAGTATCCACCACTAACCGCAGGAGAGAGCAGACGGGAGACAGTGGGAGCCAAAGCAAACATTCTGAAGTCAAAGATAATGGGAGAAGGTAGGAGGAACAAGAATAGGTTTGGAGGCCAAGCAGGAAACAGGTCTGAAAGGAAGGGAGGGAAGGCAGGAAGTGTCCCAAGAATTTATGAGAAGCTGGCCCTCCAGAGTCTGGGGGAGGTCTTAGGGAAGCCTAGGCTGGCTGAGCCGGGGCTGGACTCACTGAACTGCAGCTGGCCCAGCTGGGATCACACCGGCAGCTTCCTCCTGGGCCTCCCTGACTTGGCCTCGCACTGCCCTCTCATCCTCCGTTTGAGCCAAAGGGATCCTTCCTACACAGAGATTGTTCCTACCCCTCCACTGCTCGAAACCCTTCCATGACTCCCCACTGCCTAGAATTTAGAGAACCATCTAGACCAGGCACTCCAGGGCTCTGAGTCCGAATGTCTCCCCCTCATCCTTTCAGCTTTCATTCCCCACCTCTCTCTGTGGCACCACCCTGGGTCTCCTGTACCAAACTTGTTACTCTTCCCTAAGTGAACTGTGCCTCTCCTGTTTTTTTCCTCCTTGCTCTTTTTTTCCAGACACGTCTTGCCTTTTCAAAGAGCTGCCTGCAGAACTCTTTGATCCACTTCTTTGAGTCTCCCTCAGTGTCTAGCCAGTGTTGGCCATGGCCTGAAAGCTCAGTACCAGAAGGATGGATAAAAGGATTCTGGACAGCTGACCTGCCTAGGCAACTCTTAGAGAACTTGATGTCTTAGGCTGAGTCTGTGGACTCCCCAGGAAGCGGCCCCTGGGGAAAGGGCTGGGGGCCAGGTGGCATATGTGGGAGGGAGGCGCTAACGGTTCCTTTCCCGAGCACCTACCATTCTGAGCAACTAGGGCTCCATCCTGCTGAAGACTTCTGCAAAATGGGATGAAGCACAACTCAGAGCTGTCCCATTCTGAGGGCAAAGGACACAGTAGTATTTACTTCCCCTCTCCCACTCTTTTGGCTGACGGCAGTGCCTGGCTGCTACTTCTACCCACCGTGGCCTACTCCTGGCTCAGGCTGATGGAACATTTATAGTCAGAGAGTCACAGATGCTTGAGGCAGGCGCCCAGGGGCAGGTTCCAGACGAGTGGGAGGGGATCAGGCAGGGACACTCTCTTAGCCTCTGTGCCTTTGTTTGTGCTGTTCCCCTCCCAGGCCTGTCCTCTTCCCGGCCTCTCCCCCACTACCAGTGAGCTGCTATACCTCCTCCATGGCCCAGCCCCGTGTTCTCTCACTGGGACTGGGAGGCTTCTCCTGAGCCATCCCAGAGGAGTCAGTCCCTCTCTCGCACCGGCTGCCACAGCACTCTCGCTTCATGCAATGGCTCCCACAGCACTGACCCTCTGTTCTCACTTTGCAGCAGGAATCTGGGAACTCCTCTGCAGAGGAAGTAAATGAATGAGCAGGAATTATATCAAATATGTGTCAGGCTCTGATCCAACTTCTTTACATGTGATGACATTTAACCTATCCAGCCACCTACAAGGTATGTGCTATTGTCACTGGCAAATTCCAGGTGAGGTACCGAAGAGCAGAGAGCTTAAGGAGCTTGCCCCAGCTTTAAGTGAGGAAGGATGAAGAGGACACTCCCCAGTCCCTTGGGAGCATCAAATTCACTGCAGGCAACCCGAGGACAGAAGATCACTAGCTCACTGGGCTCTGCTTTGGGCAAAGAAAAGATCTCCTGGGAGGAAGTAGAGAGGGAGCCTGAAGGCTGGGAGACCTGGCCAGGTCTTGGCTAAGCACGTCGGAAAGGAGCTGAATGTGGGATCCTGTGAGAAGCAGCCAGACGGGGTAGGTGGGGGACAAGGGGCGTCAGGTCACATGGTGTCTGGGAAGGCAGTCGTGACCAGCCATGCTGCCCCTTCTAGGTTTCTTCTTCTATTTCTTTTTTTTGTTTGTTTGTTTTTGCAGCTTTTGGCCGGGGCTGGGTTTGAACCTGCCACCTCCGGCATGTGGGGCTGGCACCCTACTCCTTTGAGCCACAGGCGCCGCCCACCCTTCTAAGTTTCTAAGTTGTTTCTTACCCATGTGCTCCTCACCTAACGGCAACCCTGGTGGCATCAGAAGGTATGGTTTAGACAGTCTGCACCAGGTCACAAACCAGAGCTGTGACTTCAAATTAAGTGCGTCTGACTCTAAGTACAGTACTCTTTCCACTGCTTCTTACTTCTCAGTCCAGCCAGGAAGAACCTTGAAGATCAGACCTTGCTTTCCTTGAGGGATGGGGGTAACAGAAGGCAGAAAGAGCCAACATTGGCTTGGCACCTGTGGCTCAATGGGCTAAGGTGCCAGCCACATACACCTGAGCTGGCGGGTTCGAATCCAGCCCCGGGCCCCCAAAACAACAATGATGGCTGCAACCAAAAAATGGCCAGATGTGGCTCGGCACCTGTGGCTCAAAGGGCTAAGGCGCCAGCCACGTACACCTGAGCTGGCGGGTTCAAATTCAGCCCGGGCCCGCCAAACAACAATGACAGCTGCAATCAAAAAAAATGGCCGGGCGTTGTGGCGGGCGCCTGTAGTCCCAGCTACTTGGGAGGCGGAGGCAGGAGACTCACTTGAGCCCAGGAATTGGAGGTTGCTGAGAGCTGTGATGCCATAGCACTCTATCCAGGGTGACAGCTTGAGGCTCTGTCTCAAAAAAAAAAAAAAAGAAAGAGCCAACATTAGTACTATGTACCATATAAATCTCATTACATTCTTATTTATTTATTTATTTATTTATTTTGAGACAGAGTCTCGCTCTGTTGCCCTGGATAGAGTGCTGTGGCATCACAGCTCACAGCAACCTCAAACTGTCTGTTGGGCTCAAGCGATCCTCATGCCTCAGCCTCCCAAGTACCTGGGACTACAGGTGCCCACTACAACACCTGGCTATTTTTTAGAGACGGGGTCTCACTCTTGATCAGACTGGTCTTGAACTCCTGAGCTCTAGCGATCCACCCACCACAGCCTCCCAGAGTGCTAGGATTACAGGCATGAGCTGCCGCAGTTCCAGGCCTCATTCTGCCCTTATCACATGTATGAGAAAACAATCATTATCCCTTTTCACAGTTGAAGAAACTGAGGCCCAGAGAGGCTAAGCAACTCAGTCAAAGATACACGGCAAGTGATGATTGAGCTAGGATGAGGACCCAGTATGATCATGCCCCCAAACAGAGTCTAGCAAACCAATAGGAGAACAGGGTATTGGAGGGAGTTGTGATTTAGGAGTTGCCAAGTTAGACCAGCAACCACGCAGTTTACCTGCAATCTGCTCACCTCAATGTAGTTTATACCTAGCAAGCCTTCACCCCACAGGAGACAGGCTGCCTGAAACACTCAGACAATTCACCCTATAGCAGGTGTGAGGCACTCAGCCAAGGTCACAAGTGAGAAGAGGATACCTATTGCTTCTGTGGCCAGAGGCAGCTGAGCAGACTGGCCACAAACATAACAGTACCTAAGGGTTAAGCCTCAACAGACACAAGGGCTCTGTCACTCCCCCTGGGCTTGGGGACGGGCAGAGATAAACAGAGACACCTCAGGGAAGGAGCAAGGACTTCGTTAGCCTCTAGAATCCCAAGTGTTTCATGAAATTTTATTTGGCCTCTGGGGAGTAAACTAGCTATGATCCAACAAGGGCACAAGCACATATGCAGGAAAAAGAATCTTATCTCTTAAAATTCAAAGGCTTGAGGATGGTTCTCAAGATTGCACCAAGATAAATTTGCTGGTAAAAAAGACATCTGTTCAGAAAGGGCAAACGTTTTGTAGAATCATGGGGCAGGTTTAGGGGAGATATTTTTCTAAGTAGTATGAGAGCAAGCTTGCAGGGACTGTTCAAGTGAGCTTTTAAGGAGAGCTGGAATTTTCCTATTAGAAAGGTTTGGAATGAATAGGGAATTCACCATGCGGTTAGGATGTAAGGCACATAGCAAATACCAAAGGTATTTAAAAAGTAAAGACCAAAGGTCACAATTGTTTTTTCTTTGCAGAGTTTTCCAAACACATTCATTTCCATGATATCATATGATCTGTACAACCCCATTATGGCAAAAGAGTGGCAAGTGTTACACTTTTCAAAAAACGAAAATAGCTTTAATGAGACGTAATTCACAGACTGTACAGTTCACCCATTTAAAGTATATAATTCATTGGATTTTTATACACAGTAATCTTCTCTTATCCTAACAGAACACATTCCAAGATCCTCAGAGTATGGCGGAAATCACAGATAGTACCCAATCCTATATATACCATGTTTTTTCTATACATGCTTACCTAGGTCAAGTTTAATTTACAATCAGGCACAGTAAGAGATTAATAAGAAAATAATAATAAAATAGAACAATTGTAACAATGTGCTAGCATCACTGCTCTTGCATTTTGGGGCCATCAGAAAGTAAAATCAGGGTGACTTGAGAACAAGCCTTTGATACCATGATAGTCAATCTGGGAACCGAAGCAGCTACCAAGTGACCAGGGATGCCTGGCTCATACAGTGTAGAGATGCTGGACAAAGGGATAATTCACATCCCAGGAGAGATGGAATGCGATGACAGGATATCGCACGACTCTGAATGGCCCACAATTTAAAACTTATGAATTATGTCTGGCAGTTTCTATTTACTATTTTCAGACCACAGTTGACTTTGAGTAACCAAAACCATGGACAGCAAAAACCACCGATAAGGGAGGACTACTGTATTCACATAGCTGTTCTTATTTTGAACATTTTCAAAAAGAAACAATGTATCCATTAGCGGTCACTTCCAATTTCCTTTTTTTCCCAGCCCTGAGAACCACTAATCTTTCTGTTTGTCTGGGATTTACCTATGGACATTTTGTACAAATGGATTCATACAACATGTGGTATTATGGATTGAATCGTGTTCCCTCACCCCCCACCACATTCACATGTTGAAGTCCTAATACCCAGTACCTCACAATATGACCGTATTCGAAAATGGGTCATTGAAGCTGCAATTAATTAAGATATGATCATTAGAACAAGACCTAATCCAATATGCCTGGCGTCCTTTTCAGAAGGGGAAATTTAGGCCAGGTGCAATGGTTCCTGCATATATTCCTATCACTTTGGGTGTCTGAGGCAGGAGGATTGCTTGAGGCCAGGAGTACAAGACCAGCCTGAGCAAGAACAAGAGCAAGACTCTGTCTCTAAAAAGTATAGAAAAATTAGCTGGGCATAGTGGCGCAGGCCTGTAATCTCAGTTACTCAGGAGGGTACGGTGGGAGGCTAGCTTGAGCCCAGGAGTTAGAGGTTGCAGTGAGCTCCACTGCACTTTAGCCAAGGCAACAGAGCATGACCCTGTCTCAAAAAAATGGAGGGGTGGTTTATTATTATTATTTATTTATTTATTTATTTATTTATTTTGCAGTTTTGGGCTGGGGCTGGGTTTGAACCCGCCACTTCCAGCATATGGGGCTAGCGCCCGACTCCTTTGAGTCATAGGCGCCGCCCTGGAGGGGGGGTTTAGACACAGGGACAAATGCCCAGGTAGAACATCATGTGAAAACGAAGGTAGAGACTGGGTGATGCTTCTGTAAGCCAAGGAACACCTAATGTTGCCACCAATCAGCAAGTAGACGTGAGTCACAATAGATTCTCTCTCATAGGCCTCAGAAGGAAGCAAAACCCTGTTGACACTATGATCTTGGACTTGTTTTTTAATTGTTCAGGTTAATTGAGGGAGGATACAAAGAATTAGGTTACAATGTTTGCATTTGTTAGGTAAAGTCCCTCATATAATTGTGTCCCGCCCCCAGGAGGTGTGACATACACCCTAACATTGTGCCCATTAAGTGGGAACATACCCATCCCCCTCCCTTCTCCCCTCTTCCCACGCCCTCGTTCCCCTGTTCCCCTGCCCCACCTTGAATTGATTTGAGTTTTTCTCCTGTGTGGCTGTGTATTAGATTGTCTACTGGCTTCATATTAGTATTGAGTACATTGGATACTTGTTCCTCCATTCTCACCATATTTTACTAAGGAGAATGCATTCCAACTCCATCCAGGTTAATACAAAACATGCAAGGTCTCCATCTGTTTTTTTTTTTTTTGTAGAGACAGAGTCTCACTTTATCATCCTTGGAAGAGTGCTGTGGCATCACAGCTCACAGCAACCTCCAACTCCTGGGCTTAGGCGATTCTCTTGCCTCAGCCTCCCGAGTAGCTGGGACTACAGGCGCCCACCACAACGCCCGGCTATTTTTCTGTTTTGCAGTTCGGCCAAGGCCAGGTTTGAACCTACCACCTTCAGTATATGGGGCTCGCGCCCTACTCGATGAGCCACAGGCGCTGCCCAGTCTCCATTTTTTTAATGGCTAAATAGTACTCCATGGTATACATATACTGCAGTTCGTCAATTCACTCCTGGATTGGTGGGCTTGTTTTTACATTTTGGCAATTGTAAATCGAGCTGCCACAAACAGTCTAGTGCAAATGATGAGTTTGGACTTCTAGCTTCCAGAACTATAAGGCAATAAATTTCCGTTGTTTAAGCCACCCAGTTTGTTGTACTTTGTTACAATAGTCCTGGGAAGCTAATACATATGATCTTTGGTAGCTGGCTTGTTTTGCTTAGCATAATACCGTCAAGGTTCATCTGTGTCGTGACATGTGTATTTCATCTCTTTTTATGGCTGAATAATATTCTACTGTATGGCTATACCCTATTTTATTTTTCTATTCATCAGTTAATGAATATTTAAATGGTTTCCAGTTTGGGGCTATTATGAAAAATGTTTCCATGAGCATTCATGAACAAGTTTTTGTATATAGATATATTTTCTTTCTTTTTTTTTTTGCAGCTTTTGGTGGGGGCTGGGTTTGAACCCGCCACCTCCGGCATATGAGGTCAGCGCCCTACTCCTCTGAGTCACAGGTACCACCTTATAGATACGTTTTCTTTTCTCTTGGATATATGCATACAGTTTTTGCTCTACAGTTGTGGAAACTGAGGCCCCAAGCAGTGACTTGCCCAAAATTACCAGTTGGAACTCAGAACTATGTCTCTCACCTGAATCTGATTTCAAATTCAGGGATCAACCATATCACTTACACCCACGTAAACTCACTCACAAGTACACGTATCATCCCCAGCCTAACAAATACTTCTTTGAGTCCATTGCTTTGTCCAGAGTGCAAAAGTTCAACAGAAGCAATCAAACAGAAGTGATATGATGCTGAGGGAGATAAATGAGACTTCCAGAGAATAAATAAGTCAGAACATCGATTTGAGTATTACCAAGGGATATTCCAAAAACATTTAAAGGGGTATAAAGAGGTTAGTGAAGAGTGGATGGCCAAACTTGGCCTTCAGTAGTGTGCACACAACTTCTATTGATTGAGACGAGATTTCTGGAAATGAAAGCACTTTACCAGAAAAATAGTATGCAGGTCAAAAGATGTTTATGTGAAGAGAGCCGCATTTGAAATTAGTACAGGGCTCTGCTCACAGAAGGCTCTAACCACTCAGTTATTCACTGAGGCCGGCGGAAGCTTACATAAGCAAATTTGCTCACTATCGGGGTTAGCGCAGGAAGATTTGATTTCACCGTTTCTGTGAGCGAGCTGGATCAGAAGCTATTCTGAGCAGCCTCAAAGGGAAAGTGCAGAAATCATAAATACATAGTGTGTCCAGTGGCCATACCAAATGTGACATTCCTGAAGAATGTGTGAACTTGGTATCTTTCAAGCTGCTGATTCTCAAAAGAAAAAAAGAAAAAGTAGAAAATATCTTAGTCCCAGGCAACAATAAAATCCACTAGTTTAAACCTAATTCAAGACTTAAAGAGAAAAGTGGTGTTTAGAAAAGTGTGAGGTGCAGCTGTTCATTGACTTCACCTTTATTTTTGACATTCCTATGCCTATCATTTGGACCCCACTGCTCTCTAGCGCCTTGTCCTGCTCCATTTTTTCTTCCATTGGCATTTCTTGTACTCTTGCTGCTCCCCGAACATGTTTTAGAAGTGTGTTATTTCTCCAGCTGGACTCTAAGCTCCAGGAGGGCAGAAACCTACTCTCTCTCTCCGGCTCACCTCAGGTCCAGATGATGGCTCCAGACTCCTAATTCATCTCCCTGGCTCTCCTTTGGCCTCTCTCCGATCCATTTTCCGGAACGTGGGTATGTCTTGCTCCTGTTTGAAGTCTTCAGTGTTTCTCTTGGCCTGTGAGACCTAGGAGTTTGCATGCTGGGAAGTGTCCAGGCTCCCTTCTTGGCTCCCTGACATCCAGCAGTCACGGATGGAGACAATTTCGTCGACCTCTGTGACTTGAGGGATTTGGCTTTTCTCCAGTTGACCTCACTTCTCATGGCCGCTCAGCCCCCTGATTCCAGCACAGCTCCCTTGGGTGAGAATGAAGGAAGGAAGGAAAGGAAGGAGGGAGAGGAAGAGGACGGAAGGAAAGCGGTGGGTCACACAGGTGGCTTTTTTTTAGATCTCGCTGTGAGAATGGCTGTTCTTAGAGCGTAATACGTAGTACCTCTTTCTCCAGTACAGACGAGAAGCAGCAAATGTATTGTGGAGGTGGATATCCTTTGCTATGTAGTACTGGGCTATACTGGCACAAGATAATATTAATTATTGATAACATTAGCAAGGCCATTATTGTGGCTACTTCCCTGGAACTTGTTACCCAAGGGCAGTGTTTACCAATGGCCATGGTCTTGGATTCCCACACCCTCACCAGGGAAGTGGCTGGGACATCCAGCCGCCCTCTGCCTTCTCCCACTAGTGCTTTATCTAGATCCTCTGAACCTGCTCTGGTTGCTCAGGGCTTTCCTCACAAAGTCCACAAACCCCTCTAGGCCCCAGATATTCCCACATGACTTCACATTAGAGCTAGCTCCACTGAAGACCTGAAGCCTTCCGAAGGGCCGGGACCAGCTTGCTCTTCTTCCCAACCCTGGCAGGTACGAGGAACTGTCCTGGCTGCCCACAGTCTCAGTGTACATATTCCAGTATCCACATATTCCACAGTCCCCCCTGTGGCGGGAAGGGCTCTTCCTCTGTCAGAGTCCCAAATTCTGGAAAAGGAAGCATGACCGATTCAGCTTGGGTCAGAGGTCCATGCCAGGACAATGAGCTACAGCCAAGGGCCAAGTTATACAAACATGGCTGCCAGGAGCCCACCTCTGAGACAGGGAGTGGGCAATGGTTGAGCAGACATCACTGATGTTATCCTTAAATCAAGGAAGTTGACACATGTCAGAGGGCTGGGGTGCCTGTCACCGTGACACACTGCCACTAGATCACCTCTCTTCAGTACCTTGGGTCCTCTCTGCTTCCTGTGGAGCTTCCTGCTCACTCAGGACCTAGGAAACAGTCCCTCCCATGATAGACTCATGTAATGGGGCATGCATAACTCAAATACTATGGAAGGGCTGTGTGCTGAGGCCAAAGTCAGGTTTTGTTTTTAAACCATTCTTCATGTTTCCTTTAAAGTATTTGTTTAGGTGGGCCTGACCTCAGTCTTCAGATTCAGAGGTAAGTACATGGATCACAATGAATGGTTCAGAGGTGCTCACATGATCCAATCTGGGCCAGTGATAATCACACTGGGACCTTTTCTAGATGCACTAGTTTCCCTCTGGCATAGGTGGTGCAATTTGAGAGGATATTAAAGAAAGGCTGAGCAAAGCCAGCTCCTACAACCTGTTGCCACAGGTGAAAGTTTCCAAAAGAATGGCTTCTCTGGTTCTAGGAAGTGCCCCTGGGCTCAGACAGGATTTTGTTGGTTGTATGTAGTAAAAGAGAAATTCACTTAACTTCCTAGGAGAGATCATCTGTTGTTTTTTGCCTATTTAGCATTCATACCCCAGTGTTCTGCAAACAGTACTTTGATTTTTTCTGTTTGTTTTAAACCATTCTTTACCCTCTCTTAGTCTGTTTGGTTTAGGTGGGCCTGACCTCAATCCTCAGATCCAGAGTTAAGTATGAGGTTCACAGTGAATGGTCAGGGCTAGTCACATGACCCAATCAGGGCCAATGATAATCTGACCTGGGACATTTCTTTCTTTTTTTTTTTTTTTCTCTTGAGACAGAGTTTTACTGTCTGCTCTGGGGTTGAGTGTTGTGGCATTACAGCTCACAGCAACCTCAAATTCTTGGGCTCAAACGATCCCCCTGCCTTAGCCTCCCAAGTAGCTAGGACTACAGGTGCCTACCACAATGCCTGGCTATTTTTAGAGATGGGGTCTTGCTCTTGCTCAGGCTGGTCTCAAACTCCTGAGCTCAAGAAAATCCACCTGTCTTGGCTTCCCAGAGTGCTAGGATTACAGGCATGAGCCACCACACCCAGGTTTGACCTGGGACATTTCTAGATGAGCCAATGAGTCAGCAAAAATACTGATCTGCAGAGGTGAAGAAAAGGATCAGACATGCAGAGATAAGCAGAAATGGGAGATTGTGTGGAGGAGGAGGAGAATGAGAGAGAGAAATGGAGGCAGACATAAACTTTCTATTCCTGTGACTTCTGGTTATACTTCCTACAGTCGGAGTCCGTAACTTTCCCTTTGTTTATTATTTTTTTATCATGATTTTTTTTTTTTTTTTTTTTAGAGACAGAGTCTCACTGTGTTGCCCTCGATAGAGTGCCATGATGTCACAGCTCACAGCAACCTCCAGCTCTTGGGCTTAGGCGATTCTCTTGCCTCAGCCTCCCAAGTAGCTGGGACTATAGGTGCCCACCACAACGCCCGACTATTTTTTTGTTGCAGTTTGGCCGGGGCCGAGTTCAAACCCACCACCCTTGGTATATGGGACTGGCGCCCTACTCACTGAGCCACAGGGGCCGCCCATGAAAATAATTTTTAGGCTCGGCACCTTTGGCTCAGTGGGCTAAGGCGCCAGCCATGTACACCTGAGCTGGCGGGTTCGAATCCAGCCCGGGCTTGCCAAACAACAATGACGGCGCAACCAAAAAATGGCTGGGCGTTGTGGCGGGCGCCTGCAGTCCCAGCTACTTGGGAGGCGGAGGCAGGAGACTCGCTTGAACCCAGGAATTGGAGGTTGCTGTGAGCTGTGATGCCATGGCACTCTATCCAGGGTGACAGCTTGAG
>CAUYRH010075050.1:0-52847 GCA_963574655.1 Perodicticus potto
TTTTTTTTTTTTGAGACAGAGCCTCAAGCTGTCACCCTGGATAGAGTGCTGTGGCATCACAGCTCACAGCAACCTCCAATTCCTGGACTCAAGCGAGTCTCCTGCCTCCACCTCCCAAGTGGCTGGGACTACAGGTGCCCACCACAACGCCTGGCCATTTTTTGATTGCAGCCGTCATTGTTGTTTGGCGGGCCCGGGCTGGATTCGAACCTACCAGCTCAGGTGTACGTGGCTGGCACTTATGCCGTTGAGCCACAGGCACCGAGCCTAATAAGTCATTTCTAAAGATTTAGAACCATCACCTAATGTCCTTCCCTTCCCTTCCCTTTCCTTTCCTTCACTTTCTTTCCTGACTTTTTGAGAAATTTATTACCTAAATCTATTCCACTGCTTCTGTTTTATTGCTTTGAATTTTTGTCTGAAACCACTTATGCATTTTAAAGTTAAAGATGATAGTCATTGAACATAGGAAAAGATACTCTTTCTGTTTTTGTTAACTATTATCTCCTGAGAACTAAGTTTCAACTTTAAGACTGACGTTTTATAAGAAACACTGATCTTGAACTATACAATTTAACCTTCTCTGTACTACTTTGTTCTTTGTGTATACATTGCTGCCTCACATTTCCAGAAGTCTTGGATCAATGTTTAAATTGATGCAATTTGAAACACAAAATATCCTTTTGAAAACTTCATTTAATAAACTAAAAAAATTAAGAAGTCATAATTTCATTCACATTTTCTCTAGATTAATGAGGAAACCAGGAATAGAAAGATAGTGAAGTGTGTATGGTATGTTGGTGCTTAGCAGAGGATAATACTTGAGGAGACAAATACAAAAGAATAGATATTGTGGTCTAAGGATTATAAATCATATATCTACAAAGGGCCAGGCAGGAGCAGAATAGAGACAAAGGGAACCAGTAATTGTTGTGGGAGACAAAAGAGATATGCCTGTTTAAATGTGGCAGCTCCATCTAATTATTGGTCTGAAAGAAAGAGGATCCATTGTAGCCAAATCTTCTCATAGTTGAAAAGATATGTGACATACAGTTTCATGGGAAAAATATTTTCATGTCCCAATTTCAGCAACTAATCAACAGCCTGATTCATTACAATTTTCAAAAAAGTGAAAATAACTGTTATGAGAAACATACCATTTAGCAAACTCTTTACTTGATACTGAGATCACAGTGATGAAAGTACACCATTCTGCAGGATCTAACTCTAGAGTAGAGAACTGGAAAGGAAATAATTTTCAGAATATGTGTCCCACAGGAAATGTAGTAATAGAGAGTGTGAAAGATATAGAAGTGGTTCATAGGAGAAAGTCATCATTCTTCTAGGGTGACTAGATCTCACAGAAGCCACAGAGTAGTAGTGGTTGAGCAGAATTTAAAGGATGAACAGGAGTTTTCCTTTTCTTTTTTATTGTTGGGGTTTCACTAACAGTGTAAAGAACCAGGTTATATTGATTGCATTTGTTAGGTAAAGTCCCTCTTATAGTTGTGTCCTGTCCCCACGAGGTGTGTCACACACCATGACCTCCTCCCTCCTTCTCCCCAAACCTCCCTTCCCCCACACCCCACTGTGAATTATGTCATCAATTGTCCTCATATAGGAATTGATATGGGATATTGGGATTCTTGCTTCTCCATTCTTCTGATGCTTTACTAAGAAGAAGGTGTTCCACTTCCATCCAGGTTAATTCAAAAGATATAAAGTCTCCATCTTTTTTGATGTTTGAATAGTATCCCATGGTATACAAATAGCACAGCTTGTTAGTCCATTCCTGGGTTGGTGGGCATTTAGGCAGTTTCCACATTTCGGTGATTATAAATTGAGCTGCAATAAACAGTCTAGTGAAAATCTTCTTATGATAAAAATAATTTTTTTCTTCTGGGTAGATGCCCAGTAATGGAATTACAGGATCAAATGGGAGGTCTAGTTTGAGTTCTTTGGGGGTTTTCCATACTTTCTTCCAAAAAAGTTGGGTTAGTTTGCAGTCCCACCAGCAATGTAGGTAAGAGAAGGAAATAAAGGGCATCCAAATGGGAGCAGAGGAGGTCAAACTCTCCCTCTTTGCTGACAATATCAAAATAGATTCAGAGAACCCCAAATATTCAACCACAAGACTCATGGAAGTCATCAAAAACTACAGTAATGACTCAGAATATAAATCAATGTCCATAAGTCAGTTGCCTTTGTATATGCCTATAACAGCCAGGATGAGAAGCTAATTAAGGAAACAGTCCCCTTCACAATAGCTTCAAAGAAAATGAAATACCTAGGAATATTTCTAACTAAAGACATGAAGGAGCCCTATAAAGAAAATTATGAAACCCTAACAAAAGAAATAGCAGAAGATATTAACAAATGGAAGAAAATACCATGTTCATGGCTGGAAAGAATCAACATTGTTAAAATGTCTATACTTCCCAATGCAATCTACAGACTTAATGCCATCCCTGTTAAAATACCAACATCTTACTTTCAAGAGTTGGAAAAAATAATTCTTTGTTTTGTATGGAACCAGAAAAAACACCCAAATATCTAAGGCAATTCTTAGCAATAATAGTAAAAAAAAAAAAAAAGCCAGGGGCATCAGCCTACCAGACTTTAGTCTGTACTACAAGGCCATAGTGATCAAAACAGCATGGTACTGGCATAAAAATAGAGACAAAAACATCTGGAACTGAATAGAGAACCATGAGATGAAACTAATATTTTATAGTCACCTAATCTTTGATAAAGCAAATAAGAACATACACTGCGGAAAAAAAATCCCTATTCAATAAATGGTGCTGGGAGAACTGGATATCCATATGTAAAAGACTGAAATTGCACCTGGCTCTTTCTCCACATGCAAAAATTGATTCAAGATGGATAAAAGATCTAAATCTGAGGCATAAAACAATAAAAATTCTCAGTGAACTGGAGTTTTCAAGCAAAGAGAAGGACTTTTCATGAATTCATAATAGTACAATATAATCCTACTTCACAATACCTAATTTGAGTTCAGTAACTCTATTAGTTGTTTCTTAACCTATTTAATTAAACTAATATTATTTTAGTCAAATAAAAATAATTTTAAATCTAGACCTAAAATATAACACTTGATTATTGTTGAGAGAAGAAAAACAAATTACAAGTGGTATTTAAAAAGGTAAAATATATTTCTCTGACTTAGGACATAAAGAATTGTAGTTTCTCAAACAACCAATTCTTTCAAAATAATTGCTCTAATAATGGGATTGTGGAGTCAAAAGGGGGACCTAATCTGAGTTCTTTGAGGATTCTCCATAGTTTTTTCCAATAAGACAATATTAGTTTGCAGTCCCATCAAAAGTGTAAAAGTGTTCCCTTCTCTCTACATCCATGCCAGCATCTGCAACTTTGGTGTTTTATGACGTGTGCTAATTTTATTGGAATTAGGTGATATCTCAGGGTGGTTTTGACTTACATTTCTCTGATAATTAGGGGGAGAATGAGCATTCTTTTCATGTTTGTTAGTCATTCATGTGTCTTCCTCAGAGAAGATTCTGTTCATGTCTCTTGCCCAGTGATAGATGCGATTGTTAGCTGTTTTTGTTGTTGTTGTTGTCAATTAATTTGAGTTCTCCATAGATCGTAGTTATGAAGCCTTTGTCAGATTTGTAACATGTAAATATCTTTTCCCATTCTGAAGATTGTCTATTTGCTTTGATTGTTGTGTTCTTAGTTGTGTAGAAACTTTTCAGTTTAATTAAGTCCCATTTGTTAATTTTTGTTGTTGTGATTGCCATCATAGTCTTAAAGAGTTTTTCCCACACTTTTTTCTAGGATTTTAATCATTTTCTGCACCTACCCTCAAGAAAAAAAATCATTTTACCATAAGGACGTTTGCACCACATTGTTTATCACAGCTCAATTTAACATTGGCGAGACATAGAAACAACCTAAAATCCCATAAATTCAGTAATGGATTAACAAACTGTGATATATGCATACCAAGGACTACTATTCAGCCATAAAAAAGATGGTCTGTGATTTCATCTTGCTTCCCAAACATAGCAACTACCACTGCACAATATCAGAAAGGTAAAACAATGCAAAAATATTTTCATTTGCAGTGCCCTATCCCAAGAGAAGCAATTTCATCTTGCTATCTCTAAACTTAAGGACTCTCTTCTTTTGTTTCTTGGGATAAGAAGAGTCATCACTTCGAATCTTATACTCATAATTTCTTTCTATATGGTGCTTTGGATGAAATGCTACATCCAAATCTATGCAATAGATGTCTAAGTTTTTAGAAAATTATTGCCTGAACTAGTGGTAAGTGATTTATTTATACATTTATAATTTTAGCCGATTTATAAAATATAATATCATATCATTGCTCTGAATTTTTGAAATTCATTTAGTAAACGTAAACAGCACATGGCAGTCAAGTTCATTCATTTTTTGGCAAAATAAATTGGAAATTGTCCTTACTTTTGATATTTTTCTGAGAATCAATATTTCTTTCATCAGCTTTCTTCCCCTTCCCTTACAAACATTATAATACTGTCCTTACCTGACTTATTTAAATATGTTAAAAAGAAAACAATTTCAACAAAACATTTAAGCAAAGGCACGATTATACAGCTATAGTTAAAGAAAGCCAATTTCTTAATGTGAATATTCTTCTGTAATTATATCTAAAATTCTAAAAATTTGTTCTGTTATTTAGAATGTTTAAATCTCAGGGTAGAAATTAAAAAATCCATATATCTAGTAAGTTTTTCTCTTACATATAGTTATTTCTCTTGATTTAAGACTAAATCAGAGGAAGAAAGCAGAAACATATACACATTAGTTTCATTTATTTAAGTAAAAAGAAACAATGACAGGCTTCTAGTGACCTATAGGTGACAATAACAGATTATTTAGAAAATGATTCTATGGTTTATAATAATTTTTTTTCACAATGAAGTCTTATATAAACTATGAAAGAGGTAAAGGTACCCACTGGGTAACTGTTGACTATGCACTAAGCTAGCTATCATTACTTCATTAATCTTTATTTCCTTTTTACCTAAGAAATATCTGTGTCCCTTATGGAAGACTATTTCATTTTTACATCAGTATTTTCTGTGTAGTTTTGAGGTTGAAAGATAGTAAGCTCATAGCTTACTTTGAAACAACATGGAATGTGCTATCATATTCTTCTACCTGGAACTCAGCAGACAAGCGTAAATATGCATTCCATCTATATAATTAGAAAAATTTCCACTAAAAAAGATAATATAAAATTCATTGCTAAAAGGACATGGTAATAACAATAAGTCTCATTTTTTTCCACTTTATAGCAGTAATGTATTTATGATGGAAATATCGTGCCTGCTAATATTATATGTTTCTGCTAATATGCTTATTCTGAAATTTTATCAGATTACATTTTCTTTTATGTATTTTTACCTATTTATTTCAATTTTCTTTCCTATTCTGAAAATGCATTTAGCACATTTTCTCTACATTAATTTGCCTTATTGTATGGCTTTGTTTCCTTTTCTCTTTTACATCATCTCTAAATGTCTTGCGTTTGATCCTTCCATGCAGATGGTAGGTAAAGTGATTACAAAGAGCTCAGATGGGAACATTGTCTTAACTGGCCTAGGTCACATCTTTTCTGTTTCCTCTCTATATGGATCTGACTTGCAGAACTGCTTGGGAATTGTCCTCCCCACTCACTTCATTCTCAAGGCAGAAACATTGAGAGTATTCATGTGGCTCACCTTTTGAATCAAATTTGCAGAAGCAGGAAAGCTACAAATTAAAATGAAAAGAAAATCCCAATTGTAAACGCATCTTTTAGTTGCTTGCAGGTAGCTTGTTTCAAGGTCTCTGAATGTATTTTATTCACAAGCCTCAGCCTATGCTTCCTTTGCTCCTAGCAGGACAGACTTGTTCAAAGGCAAATGAAAGTGTTGGAGACTTAGCTTTGACCTAGTAGTTGCCAGTATCACCCAGTGAGTCCCTGTTCCCAGTATTTTGGCGAGGCTGCTTGGATGACTTCTGCAGATTTGTGACAAAAAATAGAGAAACCAGTCAAGGTATGAAATACATAAACTATCCACATGAAGAAAAGTAGAGAGAAGAGAGAAGGCCAGACGTTGAGGCTCGTATTTACTAAAAGGCTCATATTTACAAAAGCAACTCCAGGCTAATTGTAGACAAGACTGACAAATCTAAGAACAGAACAACAGCAATTAAGATAGTTAGCATGGGGGAAGAAGAGGGCAGTGTTTGTTGTGGTTGTTTCATTTTTTCTTAAACAGCAGGCTTTGCCTCTCATGACTTTAAATCTACAGCTTGTTTCCCAAGCCAGGAGAGGACCTAGAGAGGTGAAAATTACAGATTAGTCCCATTAACCTATTGTGATTGTAGTACTTTCTGTGGTTCTTCAGGAAGGGAAAAGCTGCTTCTTCTTTGGAAACAGAATCAGCATGGCAATCAGACTGTAAAATCAGAGGTAAAAATAGAAACATCTGCTTTGACCCATTAAAAAAAAAGGTAGGCATAAAATAAACATTATTTTTTATATTTCAACAATGCTGTTGGGTAAGAAGACCTTTTGTTTCTGTTTTGTTGTTTATTTTCCTTTTAACTATCCATCTGATGAACCAGGCAGATGACGATCACATGCTTAGTGTCACATAATTCATAAATATGCAGTTGGAATTTAAACTCCTGTCTATATCATTATAAAATATTTCACTCCAGTATGCCTCAAAATCAAAGTTAAGGGACTGCTTGGAAAGAATAACTATTTGTCAAGTATCTGCTTGCACCCGAGACCAAACTCTGGGCTAGGAAGTAAGAACAGAAAGGCATATGGGACAGAGTATCTGACCTCATAGGTGCAGATACTAATGTAAAAAACATTCATCCACTTAACAAGCCTTCGGAACACACATTTATGACCCAACCCCCACCACCATTCTACAGTCTTAAGAAAATGTGGGCCAGCATGGTGGCCATGTCCCTAATCTCAGCACTCTGGGAGTCTGAGGCAGAGGCAGGAGGATCCATTGAGCTCAGGAATTGGAGAGCAGCCTGAGCAAGAGTGAGACCCCATCTCTACAAAAATAGAAAGATTAGCAAGGCCTGTCATGTCAGATCCTCAGGAGGCTGAGGGAGGAAGTTGAATGAGGAGTTTGTGGTTGCTTTGAGCTAGGCTGACTCCACAGTACTGTACCCTGGGCAACAAAGTGAGACGTTGTCTCAAAAAAAAAAAAAAAAAAAAAAAAAAAGTATGGATCAGAGAGGCTACAACCCAAGTCAGACAAGACTCTGTTTGTTCCCTTGTACATTGCTGACTTGTCTGCAAACCAAAACCAAATCAAATGGAATAAGATCAGAAAGTGCGATTGAACTGT
The DNA here is from genome assembly GCA_963574655.1 of Perodicticus potto. NCBI lineage: Eukaryota > Metazoa > Chordata > Mammalia > Primates > Lorisidae > Perodicticus > Perodicticus potto. The sequence goes on from CAUYRH010075050.1 coordinate 7,401, forward strand.
CTTTATTTGAACACAATGAAGAATAAGATGCTCGCCCTGCACGGTGGCTTATGCATGTAATCCTAGCACTCCCGGAGGCTGAGGAGGGTGGATTGCTTGAGCTCAGGAGTTGAGCAAGAGGGAGAGCCCATCTCTAAAAATAGCCCTCTGTTGTGGTAGGTGCCTGAAGTTCCAGCTACTCTGGAGGCTGAGGTTGAGAATCACCTGAACCCAGGAGTCTGAGTTTGCTGTGAGCTATGATGCCATGACACCGTACTGAGGGCAAGAAAGTGAGACTCTGTCTCAAAATAAATAAATCCATAAATAAAAATTATAAAATAAAAGACTAAGAAGTTCATCTTAGCAGGCATTTGAAAGTGAAAGCTGGTGATTAATTATCTGTGTATGATTCATTGTATAGCTTACCCTCCTCTCATGCCCTTTGTGTAGTTATCATTTGATATACTCTTATTTTTTCAGCTAATCTTCTCCTTTATTTCCCCTTTCCTTCATGCCTTCATTTTAATTTCTTGATGTTGTTTCAGTTTTCTGTAATTTAACTTATTTTCTTTTTCTTTCTTTTTTTTTGGCAGTTTTTGGCTGGGATCGGGTTTGAACCCACCACCTCCAGTATATAGGGCCGGTGCCCTACTCATTTGAGCTGCAGGTGCCGCCCTAATTTTACTTATTTTCTTTTTAATTCCCAATTCAGGTCATTTTATTAATAAACAATGATTCTTTGGGGAAAAAATTAACAGATGTATAGAATATGAAAAAGGAGAAGTAAATGAATTTTTTTCTACATGATTATCATCCCATTTAAATAATTTTATAGGCTGATTATAAAAGTAGCTGGAATTAAAAAGCCCTCCAATAAATGGTAATTACAGTCATGTGGTGAGTCGTTTTACTACAGGAAATAGGTACTAAGGTTTTTTTGTGTTTTTTTTATTCCAGTTTTCACACATCTATCTGCTAGTGAAAAAAATTTTAAAAAGATTAAAAAACAAAGCATTTCAGAAACGACTATTATATATTATACTTTGATACATTTTTATTTTTTTATTCTCTTTTTATACTTTGATGCTTTTAATGATTTCACAAATTGAAAACAATGAAACTAGATCTTTGTAAAAAATTCTTTACTATTTTTCTTATATTTTGAAAAAATATTTTAAAATAACCACCAGTTAAACATGCTTGACTTTTGAAAGACATGACTTAATTTTGCCTTCACAAAGAAATATTTAAGCTTGTTTAAAAATGTTTTAATATTTTTATAATTTATTATTTTAAAATGTTTCCCTTGGTAAATATGTTTATTATAGAAAAATTAGAGAAAAAAGGGGAAAGGAACTTAAGAACACATTATAATGTAATCAACATTCCACTATTATATCCATATCTTTCTGTTTTCTATTTTCATGCATCTTAAGTATTTATATACACAAATTATTCTTTTAAAATTGTGTTACAATTTACAAACATACGTACTTGTGCTGTCTATGTGTGGACTTTGTGTGTTTAATTTTGTCTAAAAAGTTAGACAAACCTTCTTTCCTGTTTGGGGATACTCTGCCAAATGAAAAGATAAACAGGCAATAGTCACCTTTCCTTTAGTGTGTGCTGGATTAGAAAATGATAAACAAATACAGTCACATTTTGTTAAATATGTGTTATAAAGAGAATTTATGTGTGGTTACCCTGAAATTCTAGAGGAGAATGAACATTTGTGAACTAGAAATATTTACTCATTTTATATATGTATATATATATATATATATATATATATATATATATCCTGTGATGCAATTAAAAGTTAAATCATCTGACTGATTCTGACTTGGCTATTAGTTAGCTGTATGCAATTGGCCTAATAACTTATTTTCATTTTCATATGTAAAAAGAGAAATTCATTTATATGAACACTGTAGTATTTCTTACAGCCTCAAAATTGTATTACTTTGTGACTTAATAAACTCTTTAATATGCCTTCAAATTAAAATAGAACCTAGGCATAGAAGTAGAAAGATTCACCATATATGTTTTATTAAAAGTTATTATGTTACTTCTGTTAGTGCAAATTTTGCTTGTAATTACTATAAAGAAATTTCTCATATGGAAAAGAATCCAATTTTTTTCTTTCAAATTCTGATTTTCTTTTTTCTTCAGGGCTATTCTCATTCCTAAGTCCTACTTCAAATGCTGCAAATAGTCAATGTAAATAATGGCATGGTTGAGGAGAGAAGGGAGCATTTTTACACTGTTACAAACTAATACAACAATTTTAGAAGGAAGTATTGAGAACTCTCAAAGAACTCAAATTTGACTTCTCATTTGATCCTGCAATCTCACTACTGGGCATCTACCCAGAAGAAAAAAAGTCATTTTATCATAAAGACATTTGCACTAGCCTGTTTATCACAGCTTAATTTACAATTGCTGAAATGTGGAAACAACCTAAATGCCCATCAACCCAGGAATGGATTAGTAAGGTTTGATATACGCATACCATGGAATATTATTCAGCCATCAAAAAGATAGAGACTTTACATCTTTTATATTAACCTGTATATAGTTGGAACACAGTCATTTTAGTAAAATATCACAAGAACAAAGAAGCAAGAATCCAATGTACTCAATTCTAATATGAAACCAGTAGATGATCTAATATACACCCACAAAAAAGAAAAACTCAAATCAATTTGAGGTGGGGGACAGGGGAACCAAGGAGCTGGGAGAGGTGAGGATGGGGGATACGGGAGGTTATCTGTATGGCACATACGCAATTATGACAAGACACAATTATAAGAGGGATTTTTATCTTAGAAATTTAAACAGCATAATCTAATTCTTTATACCCTCAATGAACTTAAAACAATAAAAAATAACAGAATATGTGAAAAAATACTCTTAGATAATTTGTTAAATGATAATATTGACATATTTTTGATTTATGTAAAAATTAATCTTTTGATTTTTTAATGAAAATAAGTTTTAAAAATGTCAAATATTCACTGTAAAACTGAACTATGTAACAAATATTTCAACATTAATTCAAATCTTATTTATATATTTGCATAAAATATTTCATCTCTGTGTTTCTTCTTAACTAGCGTTTTATTATATAATGAAGGAAAGGAGAAAAACGTTAATTAACTATTAAAGTATTTAGATGCATAACAGATACTCTGATATCCATTTGCCTTTTTTGTAGAGTTTTGCTGCTGGGAGTATTTTGACTTGAAAGCATTTGCTGAGGAAAGGAGTTGTATTGATGGTGAAACTCAAAGAAAGATGCACTTGTTTTATAAAAACTTTTTCACTCTGTACATGTTTATTAATACATTGAAGACAGTTCAAGATAAATGTAAAGATAAAAACATTTTAAAAAATGAATCAGATTATTCAAAATGAACATCCCCTCTGAATATTTTCAATTATTGGAAGGACGACAAGGAATGTGTGTGTTCTAATATATGTATATACATTTAGAATAACTATATCATGCAAGTAAAGATATGTATACTGTTAATGGTTCTAGTTAATTTTTATCTTCCAGATGGAATATTGCATCTGCGATTGAAGTATTTAGTCTTTTAATATTTTATATAATGTTATTTTCAGGAAATGCCACATCTAAACTTTTAAGTTAAGTGTACATTCACACGTCAAAGTTCTTTTTCTTTTCTTTTTTTCAATTCGCTTTTCATTTTAACAGCACAGAGAAATGCATAATGTTTTTAGACACTACCACCCACTACTTTTTATCACTGTTCAACTTTATCTGAGGTATAGAATCAGAGAACTTCATTGGAAACCTTAGCTCAACTCCAGGGATTTGAGAAACAAGATAAATTAAAGGCAAAGAGCAAAATATCAAAGGAGTCCTCTGTTCTGTTCTTATAAGCCATGGTGGATTTTGTATTTAAGGACACGGTCCATACAACCTGATTGCACAGGATGGATGTCACTAGAAAATATGGCTTATTTCTACATGAATTTTTCCCCTATTCATTCCTCATGTTTCTTTTTCTTTTGTTTTCCTGCTTGATATGAATATGCTTATTTCAACATATCTTTTGTTGCCCTGTTTTCAATTTCAACATAAGTTTATCCTTCACCCTACTACGTTTTAGCTCCTCACTTATCAGCATCCCACAACTGTCTCCTCACCAGAGTTGTTAGTATGTTTGAATTTTTATCTTGTAGCTTTTCATTTTCAAATGTTTACCTTATCTTTGCATACAAAGTCAATTATTTACTCATTCTAAATCTCCTAATTGATCTCTCATTATTCCAAAATATTAGTATACATTTAAGTGTTTTAAGGATAATATTTGCAGACTATATCTCATTATTTCCCCCTTTTAATCTTTGAACTAATTCACTTTTTTTCTTTCAGTTCCCTTTAATTTTCCTTTTAATTTGTTTTTTTTTTATTCATGGCAAAGCGGATGGGAGTCCCCTCTCCTATGAGAATAGCTTGTAGTGTACTTTCTACAAGCAAGCAAGCAGAGTTCAGATCTCTTCTTTTTCCATTCCACAGGAGAGAGTTGCTAAAAACAGGATCTTCTTCCCCAGAGAGGACCCACTAGTGTACCATGGCACTCCCCTGCCAGGCATAAAACAGAATATATACTCTACCCGCAATTCTGAACTCCCAGCACTTCCCTCCACTCCCACCCTGAGGTCTGGAAGCCTGTCCCCAACAGAGTCCAGACTCTTGTGCATCTTCTCGAGAGGTATGGGTAAGGCGTGGGCTGTTATAAGTCTGTGCTGAATCAGTGGCATGGGTGTAAAGCGGGGACTGTGGTGTGAGGGAGCCATACGGGAGGGGGAGAATCCGTTTCCTTTTCATTTGTATAAACTTACAGGGTGTATGTGCAATTTGTTCCTTGCATAGATTTGCATAGTGGTCAAGTCAGGGTTTTTATGGAATCTATCACCCAAATAACATACATTGTGCCCTTACCAGTTTCTAATCATCCTCTCCCTGTCACCCCCTCACCCTTCTAAATCTCCATTATTTATCATTCCACTCTCTACATCCCTATGAACACATGTTTTACCGCTCACTTATGAGTGGGATAGTGTGGTGTTTATCTGTCGGTGCCTGGCTTGTTTTACTTAAGAAAATGACCTCCAATTCCAACCATGCCACAGCAAATGGCTAACAATGCTTATGCAGCATTTTCTTTATCCATCTACCCATTGATGGATATGTAGGTTGATTTTACATCTTCGCTATTGTGAACAGTACTGTGATAAACATAAAAGTGCAAGTATCTTTTTGATTAGTGGTGTTGAGCATTTTGACATAAAACTATTGGACATTTTTTGTGTGTTATCTTGAAAATATCTATTCTTGTCTTTTTTCCCACTTTGTGATGGGATTATTTCTTATTTATTGTTGCTGTGAGTTCCTTGTATATTCTAGTTATTAGTTCTCTGTTACGTCAAAAACTTGGAAATGTTTTCTCCCATTCAACACATTGTCTTTTCATTCTCGTGATGTTTTTTGCTCTGCAGAAGCTTTTTTTTTTTTGTAGGGACAGAATCTTACTTTATTGTCCTCAGTAAAGTGCCCTGGGGTCCCACAGCTCACAGCAACCTCCAACTCTTGGGCTTAGGTGATTCCCTTCCCTCAGCCTCCCGAGTAGCTGGGACTATAGGCACCCACCACAACGCCCGGCTCTTTTTCTGTTTTGCTATTCTGTGAGGCTGGGTTTGAATCTGCCACCTTTGGTATATTGGACCGGCACTCTACTCGATGAGCCACAGGTGCCGCCCTGTGCAGAAGCTTTTTAGTTTAATTAAGTCCAATTTGTCTATTTTTTGTTTTTGGTGCCTATGCTTTTGAGGTCTTAGACATAAATTCTTGCTCAAACCAATGTTTAGAAGACATATCCCTGGTTTTCTTCTAGTATTTTTATAGTCTCAGGGTTTAGGATTCAGTCTTAAATCCACTTTGAGTTAATTTTTCTATATGGTGAGTGATAAGGGTCAAGTTTCATTCTTCTGCACATGGATATCCAACTTTTCCAGTACCATTTATTGAAGAGGGTACCTTTTCCCCAATGTATGTTCTTTCTAGCACTGTCTAAGATCAGTTGACTGTGTATTTGTCTTTTTTTGTGGAGTCTTTGTTCTGTTACATTGATCTATGTGTCCATTTCTATACCAGTATTTTGCCGTTTTGGTTCCTACAGACTTGAAATATAAATTAAAGGCTATAGTGTTTTTGCTCAGCATCTCTTTGGCTATTTCAACAAATTTAAAATTTTTATTTTCTAATTCTGTAAAAAAGTGGCATTGGTATTTCGATAAGTATTCCACTGAATCTTGAAATTGCTATGGGCAGTATGGTCATTTTAATAATATTAATTCTTCTGATATACGAGCCTTGGATGTTTTTCTATTTGCTTGTCGTCTACAATTTCTTTCATCAGTGTTTGGTAGTTTTCCTTGTAGAGATCTTTCACTTTCTTGATTAAGCTGTTCCTAGTTATGTTTTGTCATCATTGTTGTTGTTGTTATCGCAGCTATTGTGAATAGGACTACCTTCTTGATTTATTTCCCAGCTTGATCATTATTGGTGTACAGATGTGATACTAAATTTTATACATTGAATTTGTATGCTGCTACTTTACTGAATTCAGTTGTTAAATCTAAGAGTTTTTTGGTGGAGTTTTTAGGTTTATCCAGATATAAAATCATGTCATCAACGAACAGGTATAAGTAGACTTCTTTTCTGATTTAGAAGCTTTTACTTTTTAAAATAAATTTTTATTTGAAAGTAGTTCTAGATTTGGAGAAAAATTATGAAAATATTACAAAGTTTACATGTTTTCCAATTTTCTAAATTTTCCCTTTTGACAGAGTTGTATTAGTATAATTCATTTGTCACAAGTAATGAAAAAATATCGATACATAAATTATTATTAACTATAGTCCATACTTTATTCAGATTTCTTTAGTTTTTACCTGCTATCCTTTTTCTGCTCCAAGAACCTATTCAGGATACAACATTACAAAGTCTTTGGGGAAGAAATGATGACTCATCTTTCATTTTTTATATTGGTATTTTTTAATCTTCTCTCTTTTATTTTTATTTTTATTTTTTTGGCTAATCTGGATAGAGTTTTATTAATTAGATGTTTTCAAAAAACAAGCCATTGCTCATATGCTTACTTTTTAGTTTTGTTAACTTTCAGCCAAGTCATTATTATCGTAACTTAATTTACTACTTTTTATACTTCTCTCTTTCTTTTTCATTATATGTTGAATGATGCCTTATTACTTTTGTGCTTCTGTAGCAATATACATGTGATTGGGTAAATTATAAACTTATTAACTTATGACTCACAGTTATGGAGGCTGGAGAGTACAAGGCCAAGCTCTTGACAGATTCCGTGTTTGCTGTAGGTCTGGTCTCTTCCCCCAAGATGGTGCCTCTTTCATCCTCCTGATGGGACAAACATTGCGTCCTCACATAGTAGTTCTTTTCTTTGTAAAGAACAAAAAGGACTAGTTATTTTCCTCACGTCTGGGTGTAAGGGACCAATCCCTTCATTCAGGCTGAGCCCTCATTACTAATCACTTCTTAAAGGCCCCATCTCTTAATATTATCACTTTGGGATTTAAGGACTAACACATGAATCTAGGAAGAATGCATACTTTCAAACCATGGAAGATTATAAAAGAATATTTCATAAGGTTAACATTAGTGAAGAGAGATGCATTTTACAAAGAAAAGCCACAATATGTGCTCTATCATCCTTGTAGCAAAACTCAATTTCTGTATCTTTTCAGTATACCAAACTTCACAGTCTGACATTGTGAAGAAAATTTTTATCCAGGCCTTTTCTTTTTGCTAGTCTTTTCCTTTGACCCAAATTCCTCTATTTAACTCAATTATATTGTATTTGGTTGTATTTTATTTATGAAAATGAAATGTTTACACAAAGATTAATACATGCATGGATACATACTAAGCTGATTGTTGATTGTTCACTTCATTTGTTGGTACGAGCTAAAAATGGTCTTCTACTGGACCGTAGCCACATTTAGATCCAACCAGGAGGACAGTGATAAGAGGGAAATCTGCTGGGTATGCTGAACTGTGAGGAGCTTATGAGGTTGGACAATAAAATCCACAAACTTATCTTAGAAAAAGTGCTACATACCTCCTTGATATGGTCATCTTCGAAGTACTCCCTCTTGGCCATCTGGTGACAATAGTGATATTAAGATTTTGCAACTGTGGCTTTTAATATTAATTCTTCCACTGGAAGGCGTTTTAGAGGTTGTGCTTGCTCACCACCCTGAAGTACCCTGAAGTACTTGTAACAGATCTCACTCACTGTGGAAGCCAAGAAGATCTGACCAATATGAAGGGTTGACAGTGATGTAGTTCTTATCCTCAGGGCTTCTCAATACTTCCCAGTAAATAGGATGCAAGCATATGGACACACAGTGAAAAAAGGAATAATCTATTGCCTAAGATAAGAAAGAGGCATAGATTTATACATGCTGTTTTTTAAATATCCATAAATATACCCTCTGGAATTTTCATTTAGAAAATACTTCTGAATTGAATTTTTGTATAAATATTCCAAATATACCATCACAAAATATTTTGGATATGACTATAATAGCCTCTATTAGATATCACAAGTTATATTATGTGATGAGCTAAATAAATTGTGGATACACATGTATATCAAACTGATGGTGACTCAAATGGAATGATTTACAGCCAAAACTAGCAAATGTTTCTTAGCTTGAAATTGAGCGATTTGCTTTTAAATAAGCCTGTTTCCTGCATACATTCTGTTTGACTAGTCAAAATGTAAGTTGGAATACTGCTTATGATTCACTTGGCTTAATTTTAATCTATTAATGAAACCTTGTCTAATCTGTGAAATATAGGATGCTTTTGGCAGCTGTGCCCCACAAGATTTAATTCCTAAAATGACTCAATTCCAATCTACTAGCCATCCAATTAATTGTGTTTTAACACTAATCAGATGCTCTGAAGATTTTTCTAGTTTCCACTCTCTTTCCAGAAACAGAAATTATAATGCAGATTCTTATATATGGATACAGAAAGTAGAACCTAATCTCCGTAGCAGCTGATCAAGTGAGAAAAAAATACTGTAATTTTTGACAGTTACCACTGGATGTATTTTAAATGTTTGGTATCTCAAATTCTGATTAACCTCAAATGTGCTTACTGTCTGTGGCCATATTAATCCTTTAGCAATTACGGTCTTTTAAAATATTTTGACTCTACTCCATCTGATGCATGACAGCTGACTAAGGGTAATAGGGTTAATATTAAATAGCAGCAAAGCATAAGGGCTTCATTTATTTTTGACAAAAAATAACAGTTTTAGTATTTTGTTTCTTAATTTCGATAGTTTCTCTAACACTATATTAACAAGGACTCAAGATCTCTGCAATAAATAGCAGTGACCTAAAAGAAAGAAAATAAGTATTTACTGTAGCCCCTCCACAGTGGACCACCTCCCTACCCCGACCACCTCAACTGATGTAATTTTCGTAGACTGGACACTCACCACATGTACACATCAGTTCAGTTGGCCTGGCCCCTCTCCACATTGACCAGTTTGTTAGTCCTTTGGCTTGTCAACTTTCAGAGGTTCTACTGTATTTGCACAGAAAGAAACTCTAGAAATATTGACTATACATAATATCCATTATAAAATTTACATTTACTGTTATAGTAGTCAATACAGTAAAAGATGCTAAGATCATGGTACATATTTATGTGTGTATAAGGAACCTAGACACTTTAATAAATAGTTTTTGGCTACAGAAATCTAATTTTGTCATTTTGGGGGGCAATTTTGATGACAACATCAGCACATGTTGACAAATTAGTCACCTAGTTAAATACCAGTCTGACCTGAATTCTGGGGGTGGAAGTGATGATACATAAAAGAAATGGCTTAGAAAATATGAGGGAAACTTTTAACGTATCAGAAGGAAATTTTTATTTAGATAACTTGCCTATTACATAAAGTAAATTCTCTTGGATTACATAAAATATATTAATAGAAACTAAAAATACTTGAATAGCATTGTCTTCTTATTTTTAGTTAATTATGATCTGAACCAAATGAAGAGGAGTTTGGTAAAGCATCTTTCTCCTACATGCCATAATTTAGAAAGATAAGCAAAATAAGCTTAAGATTTAGATAAATGATGTCAACTGGAGTGATGAGATGTATTTGGGTCAAAAGATCTAAGTCAAGAAAAATGGTTCATGGGGACCCTAGAATAAAGGGGAAAATCTAAAACTAGCTTAAAACTTTGGAGGCTGAGAACATTTATGAGCAAGAGAATGATTTAATATAATCTGTGATTTGGAGCAATAACTCCTAAGACCAAGCCCTAAGTGCTCCCCAATACTAACCTCAGAGTACCTTCATCTCAGCAGTCATTCTGCCCTCCAAATTATTAGCCTTTCAAATCTTACCACTTATGAATTATCCTGAGGAAGAGAAATAGGGTTAGATTGGTCTCAAAGACCTTCTTTCTTTTCGGGCACTTGGCCTCAAAACTCCTGGCTTCCCTTTTATCTCTCTGATGCCTTCAAATAGAAGTTTGCTTATTTGTTTTATCTGTTTGTATTTTGTTCAGCTTTTATCATTGCTTGTTTGTTTGAGGATTGGGTGATTTGCAAAGAGCTACTTTATTGTTAACAGAAAGCAAAATTTATCTGCTAGATTTATAAAATTATCTGTCAATGGAGTCAGAATTGGGCAGAAAACAGATGTTTTAAATTAAGCCCTCCCCCAGTTGAAAATCAGGGATGGAAGTTAAATATAATAAAATGAAGGAAATAAGATGGAGAAAAAATAGATAGATAAATGGACAAGATGAAACAGCCCCCTGTGGAAAATGAGCTTCCTGGAATCTCATATGCTCTCATAGCTATGCCATAAAAAAGGCCAAATGAGCATCCTTGTGTTTTTAAATCTTAGTATATTTTGATATTTGTTTTAGTTGGGTTTTGAAACCACACTTGGTTGACTCAAAAATTTACTCTAACCCAGGTGACAGAGTCCCTATGTCTTTCTTTCTCTCTCTCACACACACACTCGACACACACAATTAGCGGAAATCATGTTCTATATGAGTTTCTGGACATTTGCTGTTAATGTTGTTAAAAGTGCAGGTTTATATGTTTACTATGAAATACTATGCAGCCATAAAAAATAGAGACTTCACATCTTTTATGTTTACCTGGGTGGAGCTGGAACATGTTCTTCTTAGTAAAGTATCTCAAGAATAGAAAAAAGAAGTACCCAATGTACTCAATACTACTGTGAGATCAACACATAATCACCTACATATTCATATGAATGGTAAAGCATTCAGAAAGTGGAAGGGAAGAGGAAAGAGAAGGGAGGGGCAGGGGAGGCGAGAGGAAGGGGGTATTTGTGGGACCTCACCTAATGTGAAAAATGCAATGGTACATTTCAAAATTATTAAGAATAGAGTATAAATGTCTTACCACAACAAATAAGTAAGTGAGAAGATGGTTATGTTAATCAGTTAGATGTAAGCATTCCACATTGTATATCAAATCAGCACATTGTACCCCATAAGTACATTAATGTTCATAGTTATGATTTAATAAATGAAAAAAAGGGCAGAAAACAAGCACTCTTTGGTTTGCATATTACAGAGTTACAATTTTGGGGGTGCATTCAAGTACAAGATTCTTAAAATCTATAAGGGTTGTTTGACCTTTTAAGAAAATACAAAGTAATAAGTTAAAGCAAACTGCATTTTCCTAAAGCTTTCCAACACTTTGATTGATCTTTCTGGTCTTCTCCAAAACACTTTATGAATCTCTGCTGCATCGTCGAGGAAGCAAACCTTTAAAAAATTGTTATAAATTTGAGTGCTTTGTCCTATACCAAATACGAAAATCAAATCATTACTAAAATGAATTAAATGTTGAACTGCAAAACTTCATGAATTAAACATAGGCTAAAGCACACCAAATTCTAATTCATAATGTCATGGTTTGTTTAATTTCTATTAAAAAAGGTATTTTTTAAAAGCATTTAATTTATAGAGCTTTCAAAATTTATATTTGAGAAAAAGTAATGTTATTTTTCAAATAACATACAATTTGGGTAAAGGAGATACAAGATCCCAAATAAACGATTTACTTACTTAAGGCCAACCAGGGTGTTAATATTGAGAAGGAAACAGCATCTTGACCTATTTCCTGTACTGTGTTCACTCGAGTTGAATATATGGAAGTAGAAAGACAGTAAGATGAAGAAAAAAAGGTAAGTTTTCATTTCAAGCTTCAAAGACACATTTTCTCCAAGACACCAGGGGCTGATCCAGTTAAACCTGTGAAGTTTAACCCAAAATCAAAAAAGTAGCCATTACTTGGGAGTATGTGAGAGGGATGAGAGTGATAATAACCTGGAAAAAATGACTAATAATATATTTCTAAATCATGGTGGTGAAAATAATAATAATAATAAAGAATAATTCAAGCTAAGAAAGCGAGAGTTTTTTACATTTTTTAGCCCTCATTTTCTGTCTCCTGTTGACATAAGATGATGCTGTTTTAGAACGAGGTATATTATTAGACATTTCAAACCCTGCTTTCTTAATTCATAAAACCTAGCATCTGGTATTTCAAGAAAAGATTCTAAAACTTCCTCAGTTACCCAGCATATGGTATAGAAAGTTCTACATAAGAAATCTCTATGAAAAATGTATGATTTGGGTGTTGATATATTAAAATAACAATTTGACTTACAGTCCTTTATCTGCTTTCATTATCTTCTTGTATCTGGTTATTTTCCTACAAAGGTGAATATTCAAAAAATACCCTTTTATTTTCTTATAGATATTAACTTGGAAAGGCAAAAATGTGGCCCAGAAAACCTAATTGTGAGACTTTTCCATTCTCATCGGATACAGCTACTGTTTCTCACTACTGAAATGCCCTCTCTGTGTCCCCAAAGACATTTCACCCCCAATCCTCTCATTTGAAGTTAATATCATTTTAAATCTGAAGGTATTAAGGCAATTCTTCAGATGATTGGATTTTTGCACTGAACTTATTTTACCAACAGAATTAAAAAAGAAAAGTTCCCAATCTCCCTTTTTATAAATCTCCATTGCACAATCCTAGTATCCTTTGTGTTAAACATTAGAATTAATATAAGGAAAATCTAAAAATTTACTCAACCATTTCTACAATTCATTCTTTAACTACATATTTAAAATACAACTAATTATACAACTACGTACAAATCTTTACTACATAGTAAAGATTAGGAATAGCTATATTAATTCTATAAATTAAGCACTTTGAGTTAAAATGTTTTTAGCAATACTTAAACAATCAAAGGTTGAGCATATAATAATTCATGCTGTAGAATTCTTAATATTAGTCTCTCTATAAATAAGCTCTCTGCCTGCTGAATTTAATCTCTTAGCAGTGAATAACACAGGGCAGTCCTCAGGTGAGAGTCATTAGGTACAAGTCAGCACAAATAGGGTAGATAAGACATTTTGAGATAAGAATGATTAAAGCAGAAAGTTGAAGACAAGGATATATTTCTAAGTTACTGTGAAAAAGAAAAGTGTAGGGTGCTTTAGATCAATGACAGTTGATGAAAAAGTGAGTAACTTCAATCAAAACCACCCAAAGCATTTTATAAGCCTGGCAAAATAAATTATTGAAGCCTGAGAAATTCAGATCAGCAGCCTAAAAACACTAATCTGTACATACAAATGAAAAGCATCACTGGTCAGTTCAACTATTTTCTGATGATGCAGACATTTTATTTTCATTCTGCATTTCAAATGAAATCAGAAATAATAAATGATAGATATAAATAAAAAATAGGATTGGCAAATCTAGTTATTCTCAGGTGATAGATTCATTTCATTTTTATTCTTCATTTCTACTGATGCTTAAAACGAAGTTGAGAATTATTTTAATTTCATAGAATGTTGGTGTTATGTACTTTCATCTATCATCGGAAGCTCTTCAAAATGTTCATGAAATTTCAGGTATTCTACCATTTCAGAAAAGATTAAATCGTTATAAGTAATCGAATTTTGTACATAATATTCTTAAGGCACTATTATTGGAGATAAAATATAAATACATATATGGAAGGTTGATATTTCTTAATACATTCATTGTATGTTTAATTTTAAGGACAACCCTAATGAAGTGTGTAATATTATTTGTTTAATATGACATGGATTTCTTTCTGGGGGCGTGGAAGCTATCACTCTGGCTAGAGTTCAGTGGCATCATCATAGCTCAATGCAACCTCAAACTCCTGGGCTCAAGTGATGCTCCTGTCTCACCCTCTCAACTGGCCGGGACTGCAGGCATGTGCCACCATACCAGGCTGATTTTTCTGTTTTTTGTAGAGATGGGATCTCGCTTTTGTAGTGGCTGTTCTCAAACTCTTGGCTGCAAACAGTCCTCTTCCCTGGGGTTCCTAAAGTGCTAGGATTACATGTGTGAGCCATCACGTGGAGCCCTACTTCTATTACATAGATTTTTAAATCATAGGCTCATAAGAGAAACTTATTTGTCCAAGGGTGCACAGCTAGTTTGCAGTGAAACCAGGGTGCACATGTAGGGAGTCTGGCTCTGTGTCCAAGCTCTTCTTACCTATCTTATCCATCTGACATCTATCTATTTCTATGTCAACCAACTTGAGTGGAGAAGAGGTGAAGAACATTTCACTGAAACTCATAAGACCTTCATCTCCGCTAGGCCCTTCTGAATCTCTACCCCCATTTTCAAAAGAGAAATGGTAATTACTGTTTCTTTGTCATGTGCTAAGAATTACAGAAACCAAAGATTATCCTAAAATATATAACTTTGCTTATTAGAGACATAAATAGAAAAAAAAAAAAAACAATCAGACACTAAAGGAAGAGAGGAATTAATTTGAGCTAATTCCCTCAGCTTTCAAATTTTGAAACAGATTCATTAGAATTATGATTAGCCGGATTGTATGTTCGGTATTCATTATGTATGATATCATCTAGGCCAGGGTTTCTCAACCTCAGAACTATTAAAATTTGAGCCAAATAATCATTTGTGAGGGGATGTTTGTGCATTGTAGGATGTTTAGCAGAACCCCTGGCCTGTATCTACTGGATGCCACTAGTCTCCCTCCCCATGTGGTGTCCAAAAATATCTTCACAAGATGCTGATTATTAACTAGGGGTCAAAATTGCCCAGGCCGAGAGTCAGTGGTCTGAAATATTCATGTTTCAAATCACTTCAGATTTAGATCAATTTTGCTAACATGTAGCCTTTGACAGAAAATCTGTAAGTCTGACAAAATCCTTCATTTACAAAAAGACTTTGTAGGGATGATCATACCTTTCCAAATGACATAATTTGTTTTGCCTGTGTAATTGAGAGTTAACTGGCTATAGTAATTAGTCCAACTGGACATGAATGTTTCCTCAGAAACAGAAAAATTGAAATCCTTTCATGTCTATGAAAATTCCCTCTGAGTGTGAGACTGCAGAATAGTACATACAAGATAAAACATGCTCTGACTCTGTGTCACCAACAGGCACAGCACTGTCACACACCCGCTGTCTGAGACCCACCAACAGGCACAGCACAGTCACACACTCGTCTCTGAGACCTGTCGACTGGCACAGAACTGTCACACTCATCTCTGAGACCCACCGACTGGCACAGCACTGTCACACTCGTCTCTGAGACCCACCGACAGGCACAGCACTGTCACACACTCGTCTCTGAGACCCACCGACAGGCACAGCACTGTCACACTCATCTCTGAGACCCACCAACAGGCACAGCACTGTCACACACTCGTCTCTGAGACCCACCGACAGGCACAGCACTGTCACACTCGTCTCTGAGACCCACCGACAGGCACAGCACTGTCACACACTCGTCTCTGAGACCCACCGACAGGCACAGCACTGTCACACTCATCTCTGAGACCCACCGACAGGCACAGCACTGTCACACTCATCTCTGAGACCCACCGACAGGGACAGCACTGTCACACACTGGTCTCTGAGACCCACCGACAGGCACAGCACTGTCACACTCGTCTCTGAGACCCACCGACAGGCACAGCACTGTCACACACTGGTCTCTGAGACCCACCGACAGGCACAGCACTGTCAAACTCGTCTCTGAGACCCACTGACAGGCACAGCACTGTTATAGACTTGCTTAATCATCAAACCCAAATCATTTAAGCTTCAGGCCTAAATACACCCAACCTTAACTATTAGGAATTAACGACATGAAACTTAACCGACCGGGAGCCAAGATGAAGTATTACAAAATCATTAACAAGCAAGGAAGTGGATGTGAAAGGTACATTGGCTATAAATTACTTTCTAGAATTACTTGCTATTTCGTGACATCTCAGATTTTTTTATTCTTATAAAAATAAAATAATATTCTTATAATATCTTTTTAATCTTATATCATCTATAAGAGGATTCAAATGAATCAGATATGGTTCCTGGACTCTGGTGTTATAAGATTTTAGCATTTTAGATAGATATTTAAATTTCTTTGTTGTTTTAATTTGTATTATTTTCAAAGCATTTATTCTCTATTCACCTAGATAATATGATGTAAACAATCTTACAAAATTAAGAAGGAAAATTAATTTTATTAGAAAAAAGTAAAATTAAACCTAATTTATGGATAGAATTCAAACTCTTCTTGAAAATACAAAACATGTTTTCTAAGTTCAGCCTCTGCTATCTCTGAGGTATGTGAATGATTTACCTGATACTTTTCTGTAAGTTGAGGATAGTATTTCTCTTATATACTTCACAAAGTTATTTTTTAAAATCATATTAAATGTAAAATAAATAGCATAATTAACTCTAAAACCAATTTTCTTACAGAATTACTTCAAAATGATTCAGTTGCCCCATGAAAGTGAGTTGAATTACCTGGGATTATTTGTGATCATTCATTACTCAAGGGAAATATGGTTTTCAAATGAAGATGCAGAGGATATTAAAAGCCTATTCATGCTTTTGTCCAAGCTTTGCAATGGGTCATTTTAAATGAAAGACCAGAAATGTTTTTATGGAGGATTAGTGCATAGTTAGATGTGGTGAGTACTTGTTCCAAAATCTAATCTTTTCTTTCTAACACTAGAAAGGACAGAAAAAAATACTTTTACCATTACTGTTATTAATTAGGAAGGGATTTTTCTGTGTTCAATTGTAATTACTTATAGAAAATTTACTTCCTTGTTACAGGAAATAAAGTTGACCTGATTGGGAATGGAAAGTTTGATAAACAAAAAACAACCTATAAATATGGAAGTATGTGTATGCAAATACGTATACACACATATGCATATATATACATTTTATATGTCTAAGTATATAAACATATATACACACACATATAAATATATTTAGTTACATTGGAGAAGTCGATATTATGGAGGTTTTCACATTTTTGGTAGAGATTTTATTTTGTATGCTGTATGATTTTAAAGAGATTTAAATTATCATTTAATTTTTTCATATATGATTTGTATAAATCTGATGGAAAAGTGAAAGGATTTTGATCTTTTTAGTTTTTATTTGCTTTATTTTATTTCCCATACTTGAATAATTATATTTACATAATATTGTTCTTATACATCAGACAATTATTTGCCTATTGTCCTTGGCATCTAAGATTTCTAAGAGAGTTCCACTTTATCGTTTTGAACAATTTCTTCCCCATTCTGCACAGAGTCTTCCAATGCCAACAGTTGTTGATATCTCTAGGAACAGATGGTTTGTGGGAGGATTGTTGAGTGAGATATTCTGCATCTTGGTCCCAAGACTGCACAGTTGCTGTTGGAAAGGTTACAAAAATGACAACTGGTAAAGAAGAAGTTGCAAACCAGAGAGTGAAAATAGCCAGACAACTGTATGGAGACTTTCCAAATAAAAAGACTTTTTGATGAAATTTTGACAGCTCTTACAGAAGAAAATGCAGTGATTGCAAGAAGTTTGGATGGTATTAAGGTGGCTGACATATTGGCAATGCTTTTCACATCTATACATCAACAAGTTTCATACTTCAACTTTAGAATGGTGAATCTGTGGGAGACTCTTTATACAGCAGAATTTTTTTTTTATTGTCCTTCAGTTAGAAATAATGAATTTGTTTATTCCCATTTGCATGTCATTCCCTAGGTCAACTAATTTTTTTTTCTTCCATTCAAAATATAGAATGGATTAAAGAAATATTGTCTATCAATTAAGTAAACAATCTTTCCTAGAGAAAACATTAATGTTTGGTAAATGAGATATAGTGACTGCTGGGTTAAAAACACAGGGCACGTTTCTGGAATTTCGATGTTCAGCAGCAGCTCTCATTAATGTATTTTATGCACACACACACATATCTGTGTATATTGTGTGTGTGTGTATGTGTGCGTATATATATATATATATATATATTTTTTTTTTTTTTTTTGAGATAGAGGCTCACCCTGTTACCCTGGTAGAGTGCCATGGTGTCAAAGATCACAGCAACCTCAAACTATTGGACTCAAGTGATCCTTCTGCCTCAGCCTCCTAAGTCCCTGAGAGTACAGGCTCCCCACACAATGTCCAGCTAATTTTTCTATTTTTAGTAGAGACAGTATCCTTTGCTCAGTATGCTTTCCTCAGCTCAGGAGTATGCTTTGAACTCCTGAGCTCACCCAATCCACCTGCTTTAGCTGCCCAGAGTGCTGGGATTATAGGCATGAGCCATCATGTCCAGCTTCATGAAGGCATTGTACATAAGTCCCTTTCAAACCCAAACATAGTACCCATTAGGCTGGAAACATCAGTGGATGTACCTTAATTTTTGAACTGTTTTCCTTACTTGCCTTCATCTCTTGCCTCCATCAAAGTCCAAGCAATGAAATTGTCAGCATTTCCTTTCAAATTACTAAGCACTAGAACATGTGAGACAGTGCATCATAAATATAGTACTTTAATTATATCATTAGCTGTGCACTTTTTTTTCTATTATATGATGTCAACTAAATATTACTGTTACATTTTAATAGTAGAAGATATTCCCATTGGATATTTGGAACTGCATTTTTGCCTAATGACATTAAATGGGGGGCTCATATAGATGTTACAAACAACTGTATAACTTAAGTAGCATTAGGAAGAGTTAAGTTATAAGCCCCCAATGGTATGTTTTACCTTTTATCATTATCTTCCTCTATCACCTCCTCTTCTAACAATCTTAAAAGACGGGCCAATAGCATAATATGTGTTGAGATTTGTAACAAATATAATTCCTTTTTGAAATGTGAAGAAAGCATAGGATTGTTTAATTCCAAAACCAAAAAGGAACAAGCAAAACAATGAAAATGAACACAACGGGACTCAGGTCACACACATCCTGAGAACACGAGGAACTAGTAATCAGTATATATCAACTCTTTCAAGCAATCCACAATAGCTATAAAACACCTGTTTGATCATTAGTTCCTCAGTTTCCTTCAGAGAATAATAAATAGAAATTTCAGCTTCATAATCTTTGCTCCATCCACAAGGAAACTAAATGAAAGGCCAACAGAATGCATGTTATGTATTTGCGTTGACAGAAATTCTGCTTTAGTGTGTCATTTGAGTTTGAGTCATGTCGTTTGTAGAAGAGTTTCAAAATTTTCTTTCTCACACATCTTGAAATTAATTTTAGGAACATAAAATCATAGTGAAGCACGAGAGAGGCACGTCAGAGAGAGGAAGGATTTTTTGTTTATTTCCATATAAATTTTCTTATGCCGCTTTTACATTTAGAGAAAATGGAACAGTTATAGAGAGTTCCTGTACCACTGTCACTATTTCCCCTATTTTTCTTTGTTGTGGTACATCAGTTGCAGTTGGAGAACCATTATTTATACATTATTATTAACTAAAGTTTATAGTTTATATTAGGATTATTCCCTGTGTTATATAGTTCTAAGAGTTTTGAAAAATGAATAATGATATGAATTCATTGTTATCATAGAGAATAATACACAGAAATGCACAGTGTTCCGCAGAACAGAGTCACTGCCTTAAAAAGTATCCCATGTTCCACTTACTCATCCCTTTCTCCGCCCCTCAACCCTTGGCCACCAGTGACTGTTTTATTGTCGCAATAGTTTTGCTTAGTGAGAGAAAGAATTTCGACTCATATAACTCTTTCTATGAAATGGTTCTTTTTTTGTAAAGGATATATAAGTTTTGAGTAAAAATGACACTAAGTTGAAAAATTACATGGTAAGTGTATTTGGAAGGCCCAACTGTGTTATGAATTTGCTTAGGACCTAAATTTGGGAATTTGTATGATTGATTTCTTTAAAAAAATAGAAAGCATGGGCTAATGATGATAATATAGATTTAAATTTAAAGGTAGCAGTTTAAAAAATTTTATTTATTTAGTTTGTTATTTTTGCTGATTCTTTACTAATTCAGAAACAATTTACAATAGCAGATGCTTTCTCCAACACATATGAAATAATTGGTACATTTAGTTTATTGTGGTTCCATTTGTAAAATCGATAGTGATCAAAGAAGAAGAGATTGAGGGCAAAGAGATTTGTGACAGATGGTCACTAAATAGTTGCTTTAAAATACTGAATGGCCAAGCAGAGTCACAAACAACCACAGAGAATAAAATTTTAAGAGGAACAAGCAATGTGATTCAGCTTCAAATTCAGAAATGATTGCTTCTTTTATAAAGTAACTTCCAATAATTCTCTGAAGAATTTTAAAGCCTCTGAAATGTTGTGCTCCGGGGAGGAAGCTATTTTTGCATTGGCAGCGCTTCCAAGAATGAGATTTTGGCAAGTTCAGCTCTACTCTTCTGCTGTACAGTATACAGTGATATTCATTATGATTGTATTGAAAAAGATCCATTTGGTGTAGTAGTAAATCTGTTCTAATTCAAAAAGGAATTTAAATTCCATAAAACCCAAGTGTGAAGCTGAACACATTTTTCTTCTTTTATTGATAATGGTTTTATCATATTTAAATTACTTTTTAAATTTTTGTATATAGTATTTAAAAGTTTGTCACCATTTTTGTTTCTAAAGTTAAAAACATTTAGTATTCACCATTAACCCATACATCTGAAAGCACAGGGAGCCAGAGGGATGTTTGAAGTACTGAATCAAAATTCATTGCTATATGATGAGGACGCTGTAGTGAATAAGTTATCAGCTTCTCTCTCTTTAGATGATGAGGCTTGCGAAAAGGTGGCAGGGAACACGGGGGCATGCGCACTTGCACTTGTTGACGGTTTAGAAAGCATAGTGTTCTTTAGGAAGACGTCATTATCATTGTTAACTCTCCTGATCATGTGGCTGAACTATGGTTCTCTGCTTCTGTTTGGCATCTGGAGAGAGTTTTATAGTGCATATCCCTAGCCTGGGAAAGAAGCAAAATTCAAAATCCAAAGTAAGGTTTCTATTTGAATGAGGATGGCTTTTTAGCCATCATAAAGTCAAAAAATTCTAAGTTGAGCCATCATAAATCAGATTTTCTATGTGACAGTACAATAATAATTCAGAGATAAAACTAACACTCTTTAAGGGAGGTGAAGGATGTTTTATCCCTCAAAGTCAGGGAGAGTGCAAGTGCAGATACTGACCTCTGAGGAAGGGTCATAAGCATTCTGGAATGAGTATGATTGTTTTTATGTAAGTTTTCAGTTGCCTCACGTGTATTTTTACCTAGACATTGTTATAGGCCGTGCTACATGAGCCACATCAGTCTCCCAATTATATGTATGAAGCATAACATTGCTAAGTATGATGCGTGGTGACTGAGATTTAAGCATTTTCCATGTTTCCTTCTCAGTGCTTTCCATAGCACTCCATGATCAGAATGTACTTCCAAACTACTCTTATGCTTATTTTTTCAAGAGTTCCAACTTTTTCTTTAATTCTGGACTTAGTCTTTGGATTTATGGGCATACGGATATAAATTTGGATGACACAACCCCAGGTGACATGAACTTGAATTGCAATTTTTCCTTCTTAGTTTACAGTTGAGAGTAATATCTGGCCTAATTGTGTGATTCTGTATTTCAAGTTAACTTTCTTTCTGAAAAAGACATTTGGGCCACATTTTTTTGGCTGCTTTTTACGATGTCCAAACCCTACGAGTGCGAGCCTAGCCTAAAGGCCTCAATCTAGCCTGGATGTAGAAAGTTCTAGAACTGCCTCTGTATAAACTGGGTAGACCTCACTCTGAGCAGGACTCAGTCGGTGTTGCCAGCAGGGAAGTGATGCAACACAGTTTTCACAATGCTCCAGCAAGTCTCCGAGTGTTCTGCATGGAATACAAGTTTGAGAAGCGCTGCTTTGGGAAAGATGTGATCAAGAAATCTTGGTGGCTTACTGTCACTGTGTGTCAACAACAGAAACAAACAAAGAGAAATCTAGCTTTGTACTTCTGTTGCAGCTCACTGGGAGCTTTTCATCCATAGTAGTTTCTCCATGTATAATTCCCCAGGGGTTAGGAGTAGAGATTAAGAAGATGGCCCTGGATCAAAATATCAAGCAATATTAGCAATAATAATGCCAAGAAAGCAATGTAAACATTGTCAAATAAGACATTATAGAGCACTTTGACTCTGAGGTGCTAATTAGCAATTATTATTGCTAATATGGCTTGATATTTTAAAGCAGTAATCATCTGTTTTCTTTTCTGAATGTATTTATCTTCGTTCATTCTTTTATTTTTATTATTTTTTTATTGAATCGTAGCTGTGTACATTAGTTCAATCATGGGGTACAGTGTGCGGACCTCACACACAATCTGAAATATTTTCATCCGCCTGTTCGACATAACGTTCATGAGATTTTCTCGTTTACTGTGTGAAAACATTTGTGTGTGTGTTTGTGTACGTGTTGATTTGATAGTGTAAGTATAGTGTTTAGGTTTCTATTCTTCTTGGTGCTCTCTAAGCTTCCTAGATGTGTGGTTTGGTATCTTATAATTTTGGAAAATTCTCAACCATATTACTTCATATATTTTTTCTGCTCTGTTCTCTTTTCCTCCTTATTCTGGTAGTTTAAATGTATGTATATTACACTGTCTGAAATTGTACCACAGTTCTTGGATGTTCTATTCTTGTTTTTTGATTCTTTTTTCTCTTTTAAATTGCAGTATAGGAAGTTTTTCTTGACATATCTTCAATCTCATTCTTTCCTTGGCTATGTCCAATATTAATTGTGAGCCCATCAAAGGCATTCTTCATTTCTGTTACAGTGTTTCTGATTTCTAACATTACCAGTTGAGTCTTTCTTAGAGTTGTTTTTCTTCTTTTTTATTTATTTCTTTTATTCATTCATTCATTCATTCATTCTTCCTTCCTTTCTTTTTTTTTTTTTTTTCTCTCTCTTTTGAGACAGGGTTTCAATCTGTTGCCAAGGCTGGAGTGTAATGGCCTGAGCATAGATCATTGTAACCTTGATGTAAACCTTGAACTCCTGAGCTGAAGTGATCCTCACATCTTAGCCTCCCAAAGTACTTGGATTACAGGTGTAAGCAATCAGACCTGGACTGATTCTTTCTTAGAGTTTCCATCTTTCTGCTTCTTCTTCTTTTTTTTTTTTTTATCTTTCTGCTTCTTACATTGACCATCTGCTCTTGCACGTTGTCTTGACATACTAATCGTTGTTATTTTAAATTCCCTGTGTGATAATTCCAGAATCTATATCCTATCTGAGTTTAGTTCTAATGCTTATTTTGTCTCTTCAGACAATGTTTTTGTTATTTATTTATTTATTTATTTTTGCCTTTTAGCATGCCTTGTAATTTTTTGTTGAACACTGGACATGATATATTGAGTAATAGGAACTGAGGGGAACAGGATTTTACTGTGAAGGTTTATATTAACCTGGCTAGGAGTTGAGCTCTGTTTAATGTTTGCTGTAGTTTTTGGTGCCAGAAGCTTCAGTTTCCTCAAGTGTGCTTGGTTTTGTTTCCCCTGGTGTCTTTGGGCTTCCCCACGTACTTCTCTGAGAAAGTGAGCATCTGCAGCTCTTTCAGCTTTACTCCAGTGTTGTTATACTGGTGCCCTGTCGGTGTGATGGTAAGGGATAGTAAAAGAAAAATGTTCTATAATCTTAAGGTTACAAGATTACTAGGTTCCTAGGTGGGGACTTTCACAAGTGTTTCTTAGCTCTCTTTTCTTTTTTATTCCTCCCTTGGGTGAGCCAGGAATACTAGAGCAAGCTGGATTTAGGTAATTTCCCTTCCCCTAACTAAATAGGGTTCTGATAACCTTGTTTATCAACAGAGCAGGGCTTTGTTATGGAGAATACTCTGGGTATATTTCAAAATGGTACCGTTCCCCTCTCCCTGCCAGAAACACCGGAGACTTTTTCTTGGTTCTTCTCTCCATGAGAACCTGGTAAAGTTCCTAGAGTTAAGACCCACAGAAGTGTTGGAGGGGCCCCTAAGACTGCAGGCCCCCTGGAGTTTCTCACACTCATGCAAGTTCACACTCAGCCTCCACTTACATCAAAATTACTAAGTGTTCTTACTAGCTTATGGGCTCAGCAACTGCTCCTGAAAAACAGAGGACAGCTGTGACTCTCTGGGCTTGCCTGTCTCTCCCGACTTGGGGGCAGCAGTTTGCCTTGCAACCTCGGTTCTCTGGTAAATACAAGAAAGGTCATTGATTTTCAGTTTACTTGGCTTTTCTTCTTGTTAAAAGAGTAGAAGTGACAAGTTTCCAAGCTCTTTACATGCCAGAACTAAAACCTGAAGTCCCCAATTATTTTATTAATAGGCAGTGAGCCTAACTGCCCTTTGTTCCAGAAGGAGACAATACTACTATTTTGGACAATAAATAAATCTCACCTTTACTCCAGAGAGGAAATATCTCCCATGGCTGTCTATTATTCTCCCATCCTTGAAAAGATAATCTGGAATAATCTATAGATGTCCCAAAAATTGTCCATAAAATCACCATACATAGGGAAAATGGGAAATTATAGCTAAATGTACAAAGTTTTATAAAATATTTACAAAATATCCTCTACATGTTGGCCACCTCTTTGTAAAATGTTGTAATGAAAATTTTGTAAATAAAGGTACATTTAGCTATAATTTCCCATTTTTCCACTATATGGTGAATTTATAGGTGACTTTTGGGATACTCTATAGCTGTGCAGAAATAGAAAATATCCTTAATGTATAAAATTTGGGGAAAATAGCACTGAAATTGAGTTTTAAAAAGTAGCCTCAACCTCGGAAGGCCATTAGCATCTCCTGGACAGATTTTTATGAAACCAGTGTCCAGAGATTCTGTTTTCATTGGTCTGGGGTACAGCTCCAAGCTTCAGTTGTTTTCACAATCCCCTGTGTAATTCTAATGTACAGCCAGGGTGGAGATCACCTGTCTAAAAGCTGATAAGTGAGGCACAATTGGTAATATAATTTTTTTAGCTCACTACTTCCCAAGCTCTGCCATGCATATGAATTACCTGGGAATCATGTTCAATGCAGATTCTGATTCAATAGGTCTGGAGTGGGGCCAGAGATTCTATTTCTGACAAGCTCCCTGGTCTGGCGTGATGTTGGTGTTTCACTTTTAAGCAGCAGGGTTTTGGCTCACTGGGAATAGACTCACCATTATAATTTGCGTCTACTGCTAGACTTTCATACTTTAGACTTCACATACATATGTAGGAATTTATCACGTATGAAAGATGAAGGTAGTCTGGAAGATGGTTCTTACAGTAAGATAAGAGTGACGTCTATCCTTTCTCAGGACCACAGAAATACCCTGAACATTGGGATCCTAAGAAACTTGAGAGAGATGTCAGGATGTTAAAAAATACAGATTTAAAACACAGGGCCATTAACTTTTCTCTGAACCTTATGTTGCTCAAATAGTGGTGGTAGCAGTTGGGGAAGGGGCTACAGATTTGGATCTAAGTGTCAAAGAAAAGCGGCCATCAGGTCTGAGCAACCAAAAAAAAAAATTGATCAAAGTGTTTCTATTGTGGGTAAGGGAGTAAGGGAAATCATTTCTGGACCTCCTCCTCCTCCTAATCTCCTGGTTTAATTTCCAAAAGTCATGGTACCACTGGCCTCCCTGACGGCAAAGCTGGCACCGAGACCCTTCCACCTCTCTGCAGCACTGGCAGCCAGTGAGACGGAAATACACCTTGCCAGGGATGATGCTGCTTGTTAACAAGCCTTCCGCAGCCTAGTCATGTGTCCACTTTTGAGTTTGAATGAGTATCTTTCAGGCTACATGAATCTTTCATTCATTTTCCAGAGTAAACAGATGACTCCTAGATGGTAGCCTGGTGCCAGGTAGCCCCAGGGACACACAGAGACATGCCTGGTAAGTATTGGTCCTTTCGATAGCCAGGGGAGAGGAGAGCAGGAGAGAGGGAGGAAAATCTGGTGCCCCCATTTTCTTTTCTTCTTTTTTTTTGGGGGGGGGTGCCCCCATTTTCTGAGACAGTCTTGCTCTGTCATCCTGGCTAAAGTTCAGTCATGTCATCATAGCTCAAACTCCTGGGCTCTAGCAATCCTGCTTCAATCTCCCATGTAGCTGGGACTACAGGGCGTATACCACCAGGTCCAGCTAATTTTTCTATTTCTTTGTAGAGATCGGGTCTCACTATGCTGCTCAGACTGATCTTGAATTCCCGAGCTCAAGAGATCCTCCCACCTTGGCCTCCCAGAGTGCTGGGATTACAAGTGTGAGCCACAGTGCCTGGCCTGGTGCCTTCCCTTTTGACATGTCACCTTAACCAAGTTAACACCTGTCCACCCACCAGCTGCCTCAGGAAGCATTTCAAAAATACCACTTCACAGTGATAAGACAGGTTATCCTTTCCCACCAGGCCTGGTTTCTCTGAGTTTTCTAATACAGATTTGCTGAAATTAAAGCAGAAGCTCTTTGCTTCCCCTGAGCTCTGTGTTTCTCTCATCCTCAGGAATAACAATGTTGTGGCAAGGTACTCAGAAAGACTGCTGCAGTTAACTAAGTGGAAAGAATACTATGGCTTCTTTGGAATCGAATGTGGAATTGATACTATTGCAGGTATCCTTTCAATACATCTTTATGATGCAAGTATATGCTTAGGTGCAGGGGACCCAAAATAAATAAACAGAATATTGGCCCTGCCCTAGAAGGGTTTATAAGCCCCAAACTCAGGTTAATAGTTTTCTAAGACTAGGCCAAATTGTTTAAATACTCAAACAGATTGCATCTATTTCCTTGCTGAGTGAAGTGCACGTTTTGTTGTCCAAGGTTGTGAGAGGCTCATAGTTACACACAGAGGTAGGTGGTTCCGTGGGCTGTGAATCCTCATGAAAAGACATAAAGTCCTTATGTCTTTTCAGATGTTTCATACCAAAACATGTAATTCTCCCTGGATGGCAATACCAAGCCCAGACCCATGGGGGGTGGGGTTCCTCAACCAGTATATTTCTTCAGCCAGCAGCAGCAGCCACTGAGACAGATCTGGCTCCTGTTTTCGCCCTACATTCCCTCTCATGATGCAGAACTGGAAACTCAAAGGTTTCAGGGACCAGACAGAGAACGCAGGAATATGAGACCAGACCATAGGACTATAGGAACTATGTGCATTTTAAAGGCATTTCAAAAATCAAAGCAAACATCACCAAAATACCTCCTGCTTCTTTGCTACCTTAGCAACGATCTTTAGAGCTAGCCTGGAGAATCTGCTTCCTCATTTCCATCTATGTGAGTCTGGGCATGTTATTTTGCCTCTTTAACACTTGGATTCCTCATCAGTTAAACAAGGACAACAATACCTAGCTTGCATATATCACCAGGTGCTTGTGATAATTTAATTATCCAATATCTATAAAGCATTTTAAAACTATAAATCATTACAAAACTGCAAGCAATTTAACGAATATCAAGCCTTCCTTATCTCTGAATGTTTAATTTATGCTCTGTCTCTCTTAGAACTTAGGGACATACATTCCGATCTCTTTTCCAGAATTCCACTGATAATATTTGTTGGAAAAAGTACTCTTTTCCTGCTGCCCTAACTTGTTGAGAGTATGGCTTGTGCGATTGTTAACTGGCTGCCCTGCAGCAAATCAAATCAACAAATATTTACTAGCGCTGAACTGAGCCTTGTAGGAGATACAAAAACGCATGAGATTCACTTTCTGTCTTAAAGGAGCAAATTTGCCAGCTGCACCAGAGAACCTCTATATTCCCAGGGAGAAAAAAACTGCCTGTGCTCCCTGGATGTCCCCAATACACCTGGAGCTTTACTTCAAATACAAGAAACAGCTGGTGTTCATGATTTAAGGCTCAACACAAATAGCAGAGAGAATTTATTTTACAAGCTGCCTGGGTTGGCAAAATTCCAGAATTCACCAAACAGAAAGATAAGACTGATGATGATAATGATAAAAATGATTCCGCATAGTTGGCCTTTACACAGTGACATTAAAGAAGTGTAATCTACACAGGACTTCTAGAGTTGGAATATACTCTTCCCAGGACCTATAAAACTCAGAAGTGACCCCATGTATTTGACATAGTTGTGCATGGAAGCTGGACCTGTGAAGGTTCCAGGCAATGGTTCTCTGTTTTGATCTAATATAGGGGCATCACTATCTCTATCATACGGGAAAGGTCCCAGAGAAAGAACCACAATGTTTCAAAAACCCAAATGATACTAAAAATGACTTAACATCCAACTGGCTCACCATTGAGATCTTTGTTATCAAGTCCCATGAAAAATATAGAGCAAATAAGTCTCCCACTTAGGGAAAATGCCAATGGTCTGATTCATAAATGAACTTTTGCCGTTCAGTGAGAATAATTCTAGCACATACTGAGAGCTTCTATCACAGGTAAACCATAGGGTACCTTAACATATTAGCTTACTTAATTCTCTTGATAAGTCACTGCAGATACTATTATTATTTTCATTTTAAAGATAGGAAATAGGTCGGGCATGATGGTGTGGATAGCTTGAGCCCATGAATTTGTCCAGTCTGGACAACATAGTGAGACCCCCATCTCAAAAATAAATAAATAAAAATGGGAAACTGAGGCTCTCAGAATTTGCATCATGGCCCAGGGTCACATGGGACAGTGAAAGAGTCAGGCCATTCCACTGTTTCCCTCCACCTGTGACCCAGCAGACAGACATTGCTGTGGTGCCCTTGCAGGCCCCTAGGTGGCTGCAGGCCGATGAGTGGCTCTGGTTTCAAGTAAGCAGCCATGGATGCCAGCTAATCCTATCCACAGGCACAGATGATAATCCCTCACCCTGTCAACTACTTCACAGAAGTCTTCTTTCGGTCCCCAAGAGGATCCAGTGTAACACTTGAGGATGGCTCCACGACTTGCAAAAAAGGAGAACCCAAAACACTCTTCCTCATCATTGGTGGATTATCCCTTTTCCATCTTCACTCATGTCTTCTTGGTGGAAAATGACACGAAGACTGATTTGATAAGGTATGAAAGCCTTTCAAACCTAAATGCCCATGCATGTTTAGGACTGAGGTTTTCTCTTTTTCAGTGGGGCCTTCACTGAGAGAACAGAACATACTAATTATTCATCTGGGCAAAAACATCCTGCTCTGGAGATGTTCCATCTATACAATGGGGATAATAAAATCTAGCCCCACCTCTCTCTCATGGCTTGGGGAAGAATAACCAAAGAACATAAAGAATAAAGGTAAGAATAATTTCAGCCAGGTGCAGTGGCTCCTGCCTATAATCTTAACACTCTGAGGTGGGTGAATTGCCTAAGCTCAGGAATTCGAGACCAGCCTGAGCAAAAGTGAGACCCCATCTCAACCAAAAATAGAAAAACTAGCCAGGCAT
The DNA here is from genome assembly GCA_963574655.1 of Perodicticus potto. NCBI lineage: Eukaryota > Metazoa > Chordata > Mammalia > Primates > Lorisidae > Perodicticus > Perodicticus potto. The sequence continues at coordinate 37,297 of CAUYRH010075050.1, forward strand.
TGTGGCAGGTCCCCATAGTCCCAGCTACTTAGGAAGCTGAGGCAAGGGATCACTTGAGTTCAAGAGTTTGAGGTTGCTGTGAGCTAGGACACCATGGCACTCTACCCAAAGCACAAAATGAGATTCTGTCTCAAATGAATGAATGAATGAATAAAAACAGAAAAATTAGGTATGGTGACAAATGTCTGTAGTCTCAGCTACTTGGGAGGCTGAGGCAGGAGAATTGCTTAAGCCCAGGAGTTGGAGGTTGCTGTGAGCTATGATGACACCACTGCACTCTAGCAGGGGTGACCAAAAAAGAATAATTTATAATACTATACTCATATCTTCCCTAGCTTCCCCAATCCACAGAGGCTCTCTTACCACCCATCACTCTCCTGACAGCAGCCTGTTTTCTTTTATTTATAGCAGCTCTTGTTACTCAAATTCATTTTTTAATTTTAGTTGTGTACTGGAGGATTTCCTGTCTATTCGACTACAATGAAATCCCACACAAGAAGGGATTTTATCTTCTCTGCCATTGCGTTTCCAGCTTCTAAAACTGTCTTTGGTGCATAATAGGTACTCAATAAATGCATGTTGAATAGTAAAATTTTGTATTAAAAATTGTATCTTTATAAACATTTAAAAAATTGGATTTCAGGTCCACTGAACAGCACACTCATCATTGATCCACCCATGTCCCTTTTTTAATTGTTTATGTAGCTATTTAAATTAAATTATTTTTAAAAGTCACTTAATAAACACTTTTTCATTTTAAAGCTAAAGTGAAAGCGAGGTGTCCTTCATCCAAACACAGCACATTGTCCCCTGTCATCTGCCCCTCTCCCCATCTGGGGGAACCAGCGCTCAGAAGCCCAGGTCCTTCATTTCCTATTGTCTAAAGTTCATCTCCTTCGAAGCAGAGCCTGAGCTTCAGATCCTTACTTACACAAGTGACACACTGGGGACGGAAGAGTGAAGGAGACAGAGTGGGCCAGGAAAAAAAGCAAGGATGACTTAGCAGAATTATTTGGAAACTGTTCAGTCTGACACTACAGGGAAATCTGGGGCACTACTACCAATGCACTGATCCCACCTTGAGGCAAAGAGCTAGATTTGTAGCCCTGAGCCAGTGTGTCATGGGCTGACATTTGGGGAGGTAGTGTACGGGAAAACAGGGGCACAGCCTCCTGGGTGAGGCAGCCCCCACTTGGCCAAGGGCAATTTTCTGGATGGGATGAAACCAGGAACCCTCAGTAGCCAACACTCACAGCAGCTGGGGATCCATGCATTCAACCAGGAGGAGGGGGCCTAGGCATGGCCATTATATCTTGCTTTCTTTTGTATGTAGTTTTATCAAAATTTGTATGTCTTTCTTAAAGGATAATCTGTATAATATATATTTTTTCAGTTTGGAACTTTCTAGAAAGGAAATCAGACTAAATGTGATTTTGACTATTATATAATCATTTCGTTTCTGACTATACCATGCTTTATTCACCCATTCTCCCACCTGTAGTCTTTTGTTTTTAGGTTTCACTATTTTGAACAACTGTTGATATGAACATTCTCATTGATGTCTCTTTGCAATTGTTGTATAATTGCAAAAGTTTCTTGGGTTTATGCCTGAGTGGAAAAGCTGAATCATAAGGTATGAAATTTAGAAGATAATGTCAAACTGTTTTCCAAGGTGTTTTACTAATTCACCTGCTCGCCAATAATGTATGAGAAAGCCAACCATCTATATTCTCTTCAATTTTTTGATTTTTGGAAATTGAATGAGTAGAAATTAGCATCTCATTGCTGTCTCGATTTGCATGTCCTCAATCACGAATCATTCTTTCATATGTTTATCAGATATCCCTGCTTCCTCTTATAAAAAAAATGCTTGCTTGTATCTTGGCCCATTTTTCTATCAGGTTATTTGTGCTTTCCTTATTGACTTGTGGAATTTCTTTATACTGTCTTTGTTGTGTGTACTATGAATTATGAATATTGTTAATATCTTCTCCGAGCCTCGCTTTCTAAAGGTGTCTTTTTAATGAATAAAAGTTCTTAATTTTCTTGTAGTCGCAGTTATCAGTCTTTTTCTTTTTATTGATTTTTATGTCCCATTTAAGAAATCGTCCCCTTAAGGAATATGAAGGATAATCTCCCTCTGAGAGAGTGGCCACAAATGTAGCCAGGTGACAGGCAAGTCACGGCAGCAAAGCGTCATCATGCCCTCGAATGCATGTCCTCTCCGCAGAGCCCTGACTAGCCAGCACAATGACCAGCTGGCCAGCTGGCAGGTGTGTTCTGCTTATAGAACTAGATATATCATCCTATTAGAGCGGGGTGCTATTAAAAATTCTAATCATAGACTTTAATTAACTTTCCTTGCTCTGACGCCCGCTCACTAAGCAACCTTCTGATTATAATTTGGCTTCCCATGTATCTTGCCTACAGGGAGAGAATGTACTGTTCAGGCCGACGTGAGGATCCAATCTACTAAACAGTTACGTGCCATGATGTAAATTAATAAATTCGTATTCTCATTTTATAGCCTCATCTGAGCTCCGTAGGCGTGAGTCAGCATCCCCGAGTCTAATCAACACAGTCACTGAGAATATCAAGCTTCTGAGCTAAAAAATGAAGAACTAGACCCAAGACCAGAATGAAATCAGCAGGGTAACATTGTCCTGGAGGCCTCTTGGCCTGATGAACAAGGCCTTCCTACGTGCCACACGATTCAGACAGGGATTAAAATTGACTTTTGATTTTATAAAGAGCTGCATATTCAAAACCATGGCTGGGTTCCATTCAGGTGAAGGCAAAGAATAAGAGATGATCATGAGACTTGTACTGAATATTTATTGGCTTGTGAGGACACAACAGATGCTATACAAATCCTAGGCAGAAGGTTAAGATTTACAGACGTGTTTGGGTGGGGGGAGCAAAAACAAAAACAAAAAACAACAAAAAAGGACAGATGGCGCATGCTGAGGAGAAATGGAACAAGAGGCATCTGACTGGTGAATTCTCACTCTGCTTAGGTGCTCGTGGTCCAGGATACAAAATAGAAGACGGCAACTTCAAACATACACACACCGCCACCAGGAGAGCAAACACTCAGGGGACAACCAGAGCACTGGCAGGAATGTGCCAAGGCAGTGAGGTTGTCCAGGCCAGGGGAGTGATTTAGGACCTGTCGGGTGGGGGCAAGGTCTTTGAAGTGAGTTCAAAAGGCAAAGAGGAGGTGAGTCCCTCAGGACAGATGGGGGTAATTTAGCCAGCCTGAGGCTTCGATCACCTCTTCATCCAGCCTTCCTGGGTGAGCAGCCCCAGAGGGACACAGATCCCCCCCTGCTATCCCAGTTACCCTGAATAATAAAGGCAAGACAAGGATAAGAACTGTGGTATCTAGGAATTCTTAGTCCAGTGATGGGGAGTGATCCTCTACCTTGTATTCAGACCAGAAAGAAAGGGAACTGTTGAGATTCACACTGATGACTCTACAGGAGTCATTGCTCCAAAAGAAGTGACAGAAATTAAAGGAAGTTCTCTGTCATCTTTCAGACCCACCTAAAGACAAGCATTGTCTCCCACAGCACCTCCCAAGGGGTTTGGTTAGAGAACCATTGGGATTGTTCCTCTGTCCTGACAATGAGGTAGAGCCATGCTTTCAGGGAAGGGATAATCCTGAGTGTGGCCAGCCAGCCAGCCATGTGGACCAAGAGGCAGACAAAAGGCTCAGCAGCACCAAAACCCAGCAGCTGGCACAGCACCTGCCACAGCATCTGTCACGGGGACAAGCCAAGACGTACAACTCCAGGGCGTGGGCCAGAGAGGGGCAGGCCTGTGAGCTCTGTAAACCCAGCGGGTTCTGACTCACTCGGGAAGGAATGCGCCCCTCTGACTGTGGCCCTGGTGTGAGCACACATATGGTACAAACACAGGTGGATAGAGTGGGGTCCTCGCCTAGTAGAGGTGGTCCCGCACGTGCTCCATGATGGTCTTCAGCCCCAGCCAGGTCTCCTCCGCAGTGGGGACGATCTGTTTGGCCGGCAGGAGGAAGCCATAGAACCCCTTATCTCTCAGCTCAAACGTGAATGCGTACTTGATGCCATTGTCATACGCCCAGTCGATGCTGCTCCCACTGGCTGGATCTGTAAGTCAGAAGAGGAAACACTCTGGAAGCCCAGTTCCCTTTAGGCTCAGATGGGAAGGCGCAGGGGCTCTGCCTGCCTGAGGCTCGGGATGGATCCAGCGTGCTTTCTGCAGGTCAGCAGGCACAGAACACAAAAACATCCCTGTGGCTCAGGCCACCCTACACCATGGGGGTCTGCTCCAGTCTCCAACCACAAGATTTGACATTCTCGTTCTCATCCTGCACTAACTCGCCGTGTCCAGTCCTATAGGTCGCTCAAAACCAGTCTTTACAGAGACAGGGTGTGGTAGGCAGCCTCCAAGACAGCCCCAATCATCCTTGCGTCCTGGACGTCGTCACGCCTTGTGTGGGACTCTCCTACCTCACCTGCGAAACTAACACTATGTTTCGGAAACGAAGCTGCGTGACCCTCAAGGCGGGCTCGTAAAAGATACTGTGGCTCTGCCTTGTTCCTTCTGGATGGCTCGCTCTGGGGAAAGACAGCTGTCATGCTAGGACACTCAAGCACCCTATACAGAAGCCCGTGTAGTGAGGAACAAGGCCGCCTGCCAGTGGCCAGCACGGACTCTCCAGGCACCCACGGAAGCCGCCCTGGAGCAGCCCCCGACAGCAGCCCTGGAAGACGCCCAGCTGCAACCTCACCCGAGACTGCGCCAGAGCCACCTGGCTGCGCTACTTTTGAATTCCTGCCCCACAGAAACCATGTAAGAAAAATAAAGGTTTATTATTTTAAGCAGCTGAGTTTTAGGATTTTTTTCACATGGCAAGTGATAACAGACACACGGAGAGAAGGAAGCACAGCCCTTGGGAGGTCCCTTTGCCAAAAGCCTCAAGAAAGGCAAGAGGTCTATTTATCTGCTTCCTTTCAGTCAAACTCTACTAGAGCAAAAACTAGTTCCAAGTGCAAAGTGTAGATGATATTACTGAAAAGCAGCTAGCATTTATTGAGCATCTGCCGTGAGCCAGGCATTGTACTAGAAACTTTACATTTATGACCTCTTAATCGTTAAGAGCCCAGTGAGGTGGGTTTTATTGTCTCTGTTTCACAGAGGAAGAAATCCAAGCTCAGAATGACTACTTTATCTTACCTAGGAAACAGGCAGAAAAGGCAGAGCTGGACCTTTTTTTTTTTTTTTTTTTTTAGACAGAGTCTCACTCGGTCACCCTGGGGTTGAGTGCTGTGGCGTCATAGCTCACAGCAACCTCAAACTCTTGGGCTCAAGCAATTCTCTTTTTTTTTTTTTTTGAGACGGAGCCTCAAGCTGTCACCCTGGATAGAGTGCCATCGCATCACAGCTCACAGCAACCTCCAACTCCTGGGCTCAAGCGAGTCTCTTGCCTCCATTTCCCAAGTAGCTGGGACTAGAGGCGCCTGCCACAACGCCCGGCCATTTTTCGTTGCAGCCGTCATTGTTGTTTGGCAGGCCCGGGCTGGATTCGAACCTGCCAACTCAGGTGTACATGGCTGGTGCCTTAGCCCACTGAGCCATAGGCACCAAGCCCAAGCAATTCTCTTGTCTCAGCTTCCTGAGTAGCTGAGACTATAGGTGCTCACCACAATGCCCAGTAGAAAAGATCTATTACTACCTTTTAGCAGAGATGGGGGTCTCACTTTGCTCAGGCTGGTCTCGAACTTCTAAGCTCAGACGATCCACCCACTTAGGACTCCCAGAGTGCTAGGATTACAGGCGTTAGTCACCACACCTGGCCAGCAGAGCTGGGATTTAAACCCAGGTCCATCTGACATGGAAGCCTGGGTGTTCCTGAAGTGCTTCAGACCCATTTGGTTATTAACATGCCTGTTAAATGGAAATATGGGTTCTTTTGTTTTTCCATTGTTCCAGAGAGGGGTAGTTTGACCTTGGGCCCAACATGAGCAGCTATAAACAATGCTATCTGTGAACATCCTTAATCTCACCATTTATCCATGACTGAGATGGGCCCAGAGAACTTGCTCCTAAGCCCTGGGTGGAGCAGAATCAGTGAGGAGGCAGGGAGAGGGATGCTAGAGGCAGTTTGCCTAAAAGCAGTACAAGCCTACTGCTCACAGTCAGACAGGAGACAGGAAAACTTTGAACAGTAGACACAGAATTAAAGAAGCAAAACAGCAGACGGGCCCAACAGTCCACAGCAGAGAAGGCCTTCAGGGTGTAATAACTGATGCTCACAAGACCACTCAGTTGTGGAGAAAGGGGTCAAATCTCTTCCACCTGCTCTGAGAAGGCAGGAAAGTGTGAAATCCATTTCAGCATTATCTCCATCTAAAACGGCGAATCTAAGAAAAGTCTGAGCCCTTGAAGGAATCAATGCCAATTGTTTATGTAGCACACGCCCTTACCCATGGGGTTTCAGTGCTATTATGCAAACATTGATTGCTTTTTTTGGAAAGCAAGAAGGATAGACAATTCTATGAAGAATACAGAAGAAGATGGGCCCTTGAAAGAGGTAGGAAACTTTACGTCTCCTGGACAGCGCTCAGGAAAGCCTTCTTCGTCTTCTACTGGGGGGATCTGATGAGTATCTCTTGGTTTTGGCAGAGCTTATGCTGGGGGAAAGGATGCATCTGATGGGGGAGGACGTGACCATTATTTAAATTGCTGCTTGACCCAAAAGCCAGGACCCTGGTGACCCATGAAGATCTTTGGAGAGGACCTCCCCCAGAGGGTTCCTATCTAGTCTCTTTTAACTGTCTTTGGTCCCTGACTCAGTTCTGACTAATTAAGCAGAACGTGAAGAAACTCCCCTGATGTGTTCTCTGAAGAGTTTTCATTTAACAACACTAATAACAATAAACCATGAATAATTAATGGGCTGTTGCTGCAATTAGCAACATAAACACCAACATCAGGCTAACTACTTTATACAGCTCAGTGGAATCTGAAACAGAGACAAGAGCGTGGAGGTGGGAGTCCAGAGGAGAGCTGGGAACAGGGCTGGGCAATCTTCCTGAAAGAGCAGGTCTGGAAGGAAAGCCAGTTGAGTGACTTGACCAGGACAGGAGAGTGAGGTACAGCATGAAGAGGAAAGAAAATAGCAGCAAGTTCGCAGGGGCTCCAAGGGTGGATCACCTGTGGGAACTCTATTAATAAAGAGGCACTTGAGGGAAAAACAAGGGAGTTACCATTAAGAGAGTCACAGTTGTGCCTCCCATATTTATACAGTCATGTGTTGCTTAAAGAGGGGGACCTGTTCTAGGAAATGCATGCTTAGATGGCTTTATGGTTGGGTGCACATCACGTGGTGCCGCCCTCACATAACCCCAGAAGGTAGCGCCTGCCACACCCAGGCTGGCGGTGTAGGCTGCTGTTTGGGGCTGCAAACCCCGGCAGCACCTGACTGTCCTGAGTTCTGCAGGCAGTTCTGCAGTGGTATTTCTGTATCTGAACATAGAAGAGGTACAATAAAAATATAATGTTACAATTTTATGGGAGGACTGTCCTATGTGCAGTCTGTTGTTGGCCAAAACAAGGTTATGGGGCTATGCAGGCACAAGACTGTGTTTATTACCCATTGATAGCCGGAGTCTTGAGTATGATTTTTTTTTTTCCAATAGGAACATTTAAAGACAGACTCACAGAGTAAGGAAATGGGAAAGATTTCAATAATAACTGAGTGAATTACTCAGATGAAACGTTTCAGTGAGAAACCAAAACAAAGATACTTCCTTAAAATGAAGTTGTGGGTAATGAGCCTGAAGCCCAAGTTCAGTTTGGGGCTTGGCAGATATTTTGGCTAGATGGTAACCATGGTGGGAAGGACCCACTAACTCAGCCCCACACACACCCCCACCCCGCTAATACACTCCAAGGCAAACTCATCTCCCCAGCCCCACTACCAGCACCATCCTTCTGCCAACCCAAAGATGAGTGTCCTCTAAAATTGGAATGATAGGCTTGAAGAATTTGTGATAAACAGTTAGGATCTTTAATGCAAGATAGAGAATGCAGACTCTACCCCTCTGACAAGACTTAACTCATCATGGGCACGCGATAAATAGCTTGATGGTGGTGGCGATGTTGAGGAAGGCGACCGCCTGCGACAGCGATCATAACGCAAGCTTAGCATAAGTTCAGTCCACTAACGCAAAAACAATCACACAACAACATCCCAAGTCTAACTTGCAGCTCTCTTCCATTTCAAGGTTCTTCTCCGAGTGCTTTCTAAATAACAAATAAACACAGAGAGTACTTACAGAGAGTGGTGCTGGTGGAACCCACTTGGTACTCAGTGCCCGACAGGGAAGCCAGAGCCTTGGCCGCGTGCCTGGCCACTGTGTCCTGGGAGTGGAGAATCAGTGGAATGAGAAAGAATGGATCCGGGAGCCTCACATTCCTCAGCTGCTCCTCACTGGGATGGTTTGGAAGGTTCTCGGCCCCTCCCCAGATTTCCCTCCTGGTCTCCTCTTTCCCGTCCACTCAGAACCAAGGTGTAACAGGGAATTGAGGGATGTGGCATGGCTCTTCCAACTCCTCCTCCTGCCATGTCCTCAGTTTGGGAAAAAAGGTAAAGAGGGGAGTGGAAGAAGCCTGAGCAGCATCTAGAAAGCACATGTGGGTGCACCCAGGCTGGAAGACCTGTACCCACACTCTCCAAAGTCTTGGAGAGCTACACCCATCCTGAGGGAGGGGGTGTCATATGCATGACCATGAGAGAAGGCCAAGTCCAAGGGAAACCCCTGGAAGGGCTGGGTGCTCTAGAGTGCAGGAGAGACAGGACCCCCATGTATGCATGAGCCCTGCACAGAGTGCCTGCCCAAAAGGGCTGGGGGCCAGGATCCAGTCCATACCTAGCCACGAGCCCAGGAGTAGCTGCATCTGTCTGGGGGATTACGGGCTGGCTGTGGCCCAGGCAGTGGGGTGCACTCAGGCAGACCAGCACAGAGACAGCAGGCTGCAGTCACCTCACAGACGCGGCCCAGCTCCTGCCAGTGCACCCCTAATGCCTCTCCACATTCTAGGGTGAGTCAGCAGACGTGACACAGAGCGTCGAGGGCTGTGGCCTACATCCCCCATAACTATTCCTTAGCTAGAGTCAGGAGCACCTCCCCTTGCCCACCACAGTGCCAGCCACAGTGCTTGGTAAGCAGTGGGTCGGCAACATGCTTTGTTCAGAAGAACGAAAGAGGAGAAAAGACAGGGCCAGGCATGGTGCTGTGAACTCACAGAAACAAGAACCACTGTCTTCTTTCTGTCTCCAGCACATCCCAAAGGGCAAGAAGAGAAGACTGGGCCCTTAATGGAACCTGCCAGGCCCTGGACTTTCCCTACAAACTGGGAGCCTCCACGTGGGCGGTGCCTGAGGGGCCCGGCAGCCCCGGGCTGGGTGGGAGGCCTGTGACTCACCAGCTCCTCGGCGTCTGGGGCCTGCTTGACCATGTACCCATATGGGTACATCAGCAGCTGTGAGTAGCTGTGCAGGTCGATGAAGCATTTGAAATTTCCATGTTTTTGGATGAAATCTACCACCGATTTCACCTCCACTTCCGAATTGGCGTGGGGTCCGTGGTACACTTCAGAGCAAGGGTTGTCACTGGCTCCCTTTCCTATTGGGGACAGGCCAAGAAAACAGAAATGCAAGATACTCAACCAAGAGGAGAGGGACAAGGGACAGCCCCCTGCGGGGGGGTGGGGAGACCGGCGGAGAACCTAGCCCGGGGTTTGTGTGGACGGCAGGGTGGGCACAGAAGAGGCTGAGGTGTTGAGTCTGCCATAGCTGAGGAGGAAAATAGTTAGGACTCCTTTAAATGGACACAGTTGACCTTGTATTATACTAATAGCAGTTGTCAAAGGTAATTAATATCACACTTTAGAATGAGCTGTAATTAATAAGTATTCTAGATAATTAATATGAATATCAATAAATAATGAAAATGACTCCATTTATCCTGGTGTCAACTTTTTCTCTTGGTTCAGATCTTAATGGCCAAATGCTGCCAAAAATAATCTATTGTTGTGGCTAAAATCTCTCAATTATTTGACAGGGATTTAGAAATATGGCCTTCTGTATTACTTCACAGTACAGCTCCCTGAGATGTCTGGGGTGCGTGTGTGTAAAACCACCCACTTGTGGGACTTGACTCTGTTGCCCTAAGTTCCCACATTGGTATCAGCGCCTTTCCCACAGTCTTTATTTTCCCTCAATGGTTTTTCTGGTATTTCTATGCAACTAAAGGAAGTCATTAAAATCAAAACATCACTACAGCTGTGGAATGGTAAAAGCGAACTCTCTGGATTTGGAATTGGAAGGTGAGTTTAGATTTGAACTCTCAGCAGCCAGATGATCTTCGTACTGTCTCCGAGTTTCAATTGTCTCATTTCAAATAATAAAATTTACCACCAGGTAAGAAGAATAAATATAACATATATGGGAAAGTACTTGTCACATTGTTGGCACTTTTGTGAAGATGGATTTTTAATATCTGGAACTCAGAACCCAGGTCACCTAGTTCTCATTCTCTTTCTATGACAGAAGCTGCAGAGGTTCATATTTACGCATCTAATTAGGGTAAACTGCGGGTGGGGCTCAGTGGCTCACTCCTGTAATCCTAGCACTCCGATAGGGAGAGGCAAGTGGATTGCTTGAGCTTAGGAGTTCGAGACCAGCCTGAGCAAGAGCAAGACCTTGTCTCTACCAAACATTGAAAAGCTAGCTGGACATCATGGTGGGTGCCTGTAGTCTCAGCTACTCAGGAGGCTGAGGCAAGAAGATTGCTCAAACCCAAGAGTTGGAGCTTGCTGTGAGCTATGATGATGCCATGGCATTCTACCCAAGGCAACAGAGTGAGAGTCTGCCAACAAAAAGAGTAAACTGCGGGAGTTTAATTTTCACAGCACAATCCTGCCTATTTGGGTAGCGATGCTAAATGCTCTCCTCTGAGTTGCCCCCGGCGGTCCTTCTACCTGCTCATAACTAGTCCAGCCAGAGCTGGAATAACCAGGGATAAGGAAGGTTTTTGGAGCTGTATATCTAAGATAATAGTGGTTTTAAAAATATCAGAGTAGATTTTAATCTCAGTGTAAACACGCTCTGTCCCATCATTCTCTCAATGCAGGACAGGAGTCACTGAATCATTCCCTTTCAAAATCACAAAAATCAAATTTAAAAAACAAAATAGGCTAAGCACTCTGGGAGGGAGAGATGAGAGGATTGCTTTAGGTTAGGAGTTAGAGACCAGTTTGAATAAGAGGGAGACTCCATATCTAGTAAAAATAGAAAAATTAGCTGGGCATTGTGGCATGCACCTGTAGTCCCAGCTACTCAGGAGGCTGAAGAAGGAAGATCACTTGAACCCAGGAGTTTGAGGTTGCTTTGATCTAGGCTGATGCCACTGCACTCTACTCGCCAGGGGCAACAGAGCAAGACTCTGTCTCAAAACAAACAAAACAAGATAGACAAAGCCCTGAGGCAGAGAGAGCCTAAGGGATGTGCCTCTGTCTCTGGGTGAATCCACAGTGGAACCAGAGTGAAACTGGCCCCACCCTAGCCAGCTGAGAGCACTGGTAGACCAGTTATACCAGGGGGAAACAGCATTTGAAAAGCGTCTCTCTGACCTACCTGCAAAACTAGCGTTCCAATTTCTATTCGGGTCTGTGCCAATGCAGAGGCTTCCAGGATTTAGGGACCGTGTCTTCCTCCATAATCGGTTCTGAAAAAGCCACCAAGGAAGGAACAAATATCCAGAAGCAGATCAAGGTACAGGAGAGGCCTAAGACGGAGGTGACACCACAGGACACCACAGGTGGGGAGGCTGCTTGTGGCTCTGCCTGAAGGGTCCTCTGGGCTCCAGTCCTCACTGACTGAGCAGTCAACTTGCCTCTCCAGAGAAGGGATAGTTTTCCCTTGTGGCTCTAAGAGAGAGACTCCCCCAAAATTCCCAGATGAGAAATGTATATGCTAGAACCAGTTTGATACCTCCTGAACCCATCAAATAATTCTTGGCTTTGGCAGAAGTGGGATGAATGGAGATGACGTGCTTCAGTGCTCACTGATGTGACAGGAAGCACATCTGTCTTAGTCTTACACAAAACACTCCCCTGAGTTCAATTAAGCTCTACCTCTGACCATCAGTGACCAGAAAACTTGAGGGGATAAGGGAACAGACTAGATGGCACAACAAGGAGCCATCGGCCAAATCTAGAATGTGAGACACTGCACAGGACAAATGACTTGGTTTAATGACATTTTATAAAGGTGCGTGCAGTTGCTATTGTATAATAAAGGAAACTGCAGAGACCAGCCCCAGAGGCAGTGTGCAGATCTTATTACATACTGACTTGAACAAATTGACTCTTAAAAGGCACTTTTAAGACAACTGGGGGTGTTAGACGATATTAAAGAATTTCTGTTAATTTTTAAAGTGCCATGGGTTTAGTGGTGTCATGAGGTTTTGCGGTGTTTTTTAAATCATCATCTAGAGATGTATACTCAAGTAGTTTTGGGTGAAATAATGTGATGTCTGGGATTTGCTTAAAATATGTCAGGAAAATATGTGTAGGAGAGAAAGCAATGAAAAGAAAATTGGTAAAATGTTGATAATTGTTAAGACCCATGATAGGGAGTTTGACTAGTTTCTCTAAGGAAAAATATACCCAGTGATTCTTAGTTCTGAGAACGAATGGAAAATGCAATCCCAAAGAAGTTTATAACATGCGCATTTGTGGAAGTTCTCCCCAAGGTTAGATAATTAGGTTCACGGCAAAGCAAGGAACACAACAACGTCTTAACTCCAAGCCCAGCCCATTTGGGATTACTCACGTGAGTTTGAGTGTACACATATCCATCAGGATTGGCCACAGGCAACAAGAAAATATCCATTTTCTTCAAGATGGAGGTGATAGCTGGATCCTTCTGGTAATCAGATACAATCTAAGCAGAGACAACATGTTTGTCAGTTACCCCATCACTGGCAGGGTCACCAGGTCTAGGCCATGCACCTTCCCAAGATGCTCAGCATCACTAGAACAGCACCTGTCCTCGGAAGCCTCCCTGCTACCCTAATGGGCTCAGCCCTCTGCAAAACCCCCTGACCCCTTCAGACCTGGGGGGACAATAGCAACTTCAATGAGCGCCGGGATGCCCACTTTATTCATTCCAAGATGGGGGAGCCACACATCGTAAGTTTTTAGGGGTAGGGAAGATGCACCCTCCACACGTAGCACCCCTCCTCTCCTAGCTTGGGCTTTATTAAAACAGACTTTCTAGAAGGAGATGGAGACAGCACGAGGTCACTGGAGGACCTGCAGAGTTTTGCTCTGCTCCCTTTCTGCAGGTGGACTGTGGGTCAGGGCCTCAGGTCCCCCTCTGCTGCTTGCCAATTTGCTCACCTCCATGAACACATACTTTGTCATTTAGCCCCCATGGGGTGAGTGAGAAGCTTCAACCATTCACTCCTACAATCTGAAAAGTCCCCTATCCCAGTCTCGTAGGGCCCAGCCACGCGGGACACTGCAGACAGTACCCAGGCCCACCAGAATGCTTGGGTAATACCAGGCGACATGACCTTCCTCGCCGTCCAGAGTGCCGTGGCCTGGGAGATCCACTCTCGGGAATGAATGCCTGCATTCAGCCATATGGCTGGCCTCTTGCCTTCCCCAGTGCTGAACTGCAGGAGGGAGAATAGGCCAGAAAGTGACCCGCCTGCCCGCCGTCCCACTCACCTCTCCTCTCCCCAGGTCACTCCCATTCATTTAATTCATTTAAGATAATTCAGAGACCAAATGTTCCAGAGGGCACCATCTATTTATCGAGCTTATCCGTGATCAGGGAGCTTAATTGGTTGGTGGGGCCAAGCTGCAGCTCCGGGAGGCCTGAACCCCTCCAGCATTCAGAGCAAATGGGAAGGGGAAACAATTGTTATTGTGGATTATAATGTCAGAGTGATTAGAGATAATATTATGTCTCTTTAAAGACCTCAAGTGGTATCCCAACAGAGAGAGACATAAGGGTTCACGAACCAGGCTGTTCTCGTTGATGCAGTAAATGAATTCCGTTTTAAATTAGGAGGAGGAGAGGTTCACTATAGCTCTTTGTAAATGGCAGTAATGAATTCTGGCTCCTGCCTTTGCCATAGTGTCAAGCCCCCTTGGGTCAGAGCTTGGTGCTTAATGAAGCCAGGGTCTCCATCAGATTGGCAAATAATCTAAATGTAATTATTTTAGAGTAAGCAGCTCAGTGGCAGGTCTCCCCTCCCATTGGTAATTTGCCCGGCACTACAAACCTGAGTTCTTCGGGGCTTATATGAAACTAAAGCTTTGGCAAATTCTTAGCACCATCAGTTGTTCCATAGTTTATATGCCCAAATTCGTTTTTATTCATTCAGCTGGATTATTATGTAATTTATGTCATTGTTACAGTTCTCTACCTCCTTTGCCAATCTAGACCTGAATCTGTTAAAAATATTTGGAAATGATGCTCTGTGCAGCCAAGGATCAGAGGCTGGGCTTAAAATTACATCAAACCTAAAATTAGCTTCCTAGGTTTCTTTTCTAATAAAGTACCCCTACAAGCAAAATAGAGTGTGTGGGACTATTTCAACTTGTCCTGCTATTTACAGAAGGTGAGATGAAGGCAAAAGACTCTGGCCCATTTGAGAACTTTCTGAAATAATAATTGCCTCCCCCCTCCAACCCTATCTTTCAGTCAAAACTTGGAATGGGACGTGCCCCTTGTAATTCCCCACACACACATTAGGCAAAAGCAGAGAACCCTGTCAGACTCAGTTCTAGCTCAAGTGTTATGTGGACCAAACTTAACTTCCTCCCTGAAGTCAAGGAGACTGAAGAGCCAACTCCTTCAGAGCCCTGAGACCTGGGTCCTGGACCCGAGGACCCAGAAGCCTGGGTCCACTCAGGTCCCTTCCAAGTGCATGGGACCTCACCTTCAGTATGTACATCGACCGGTTTTCAAATGAATGTCCAATCTTCACCCTGCTTGCCAGGTCAGGAAAATCTGTGGCAATGCTGTCCATCTCACGGTAAATCTGAAGCATGAAAAAGTGAACCCAGGGGCATTTTCAAAATGAGTTCACCACTGGATGGTTATCTGTGAACTTAACCTTTTAGGTCTTAGTGATTTCTTCTGGGTCCCTATTTTCAAGGTTAACAGTATTATTGGCCACAGAAACACTTACTACAAGGAACTGCCTGAGAGTCCTTTTCTACAATTTTCTAGAGAATAGCACATTTTATTTGTCCACAAAATTACAGCCCAAGAGTAGAGAGACTTGGCTCGGCGCCTGTGGCTCAATGAGCTAAGGCGCCAGCCACATACACCTGAGCTGGCAGGTTCGAATCCAGCCCGGGCCCACCAAACAACAATGACGGCTGCAACCAAAAAATGGCCGGGTGTTGTGGCGGGCACCTGTAGTCCCAGCTACTTGGGAGGCTGAGGCAAGAGACTCGCTTGAGCCCAGGAATTGGAG